>CAJHNH020000647.1:293459-350441 GCA_905116865.2 Candidula unifasciata
AACATTTTTTTTTTAACGTACGTTCTTGTTCTTCTTCTCGTTCACCGGCTGTAAACTCGGGCGGAAAGCTCTGGTTGTTCATCCACCTCTAGACTTTAGTCTTCTTCGAAGTGTTGCGTGTAAATTCCTTTTTACAGATCTTACATATCCATATGCAGACTAGTGGTTCCTTGTCTTTCAGGCAGATGCACTTTGACTTCGACGAATACCCACCCACCCACCCACCAACCCACCCAATTAGACAACTCTTACGACATGCTTGTTGGGGAGGCTGTGGGCCTGTTCTTGGTTTCCCCCACATTGGGGCCCCGGAGCCCTCACGGGGTAGATGTACAGTTAAAAACTTAGTGAGAAAATAAACATTAGCCTTATAATGAATCAAAACTGTCATGTTCGGTTGCGTTTTTGTAAATAATTATTAGGATTATAAAGATCCTTATGGTATAAGAGACTCAAGGAAGCAAATTGATGACGTTCTTTAGGATCTCACTTGGCGAGACAAATATGCAATCAGACAGTGACTGGTCATCATCATTATCATCATCATAAACCACTTCCGCCGTTAAGCCCCGTTAGGAGGAATAATTTGCGATCCAGCGCACGCCGGCTGCCACTGGCTATTGTCATGATGTGAAGGCGTAGAGTGTCTTCAATGTTGTTTCATTTTTTTCCGTGGCTGTCCTCTTGCTCTTGTAGTTGATCTTCTGAGATGTAGTGCTTGTGATGGTATTTGATCTTGCTGCATTCTAACGAGATGGCCAAACCATTTGATCTGCTGTTTCTTTAATGAATCTAGTACTAGGTGTCGTTCCCACAATTTGCCTGATAGTTTCATTATTCACTAGATCTCTGATGGTTAGGCTGGCAGTATTTTCTCAGGCATCTCATTTCGCAGGTGGTGATTTTGCGTAGATGGGATTTAGATAGTGTCCATGTTTGGCACTGGTAGCCTAGTGTTAAAATGAATATGCTGTTTATAAACTGTTTCCTGGCACTCATATTTGACTGACGGACTGACTTTCTACCCCACCAGGACATCACACAAGCGATAAACACCCGATGACACAATGTGCCACCATGTGGATGAGGATCACCGTAGAGAGGTCCCAGAAACCGCGTTCAGCCTTTAGGCCATATTTATGGCCAGGCTATATTGCGGCCCATGGCAAGAGCCAGAGAGGGGCTTCAAATAACGAAAAATTTCATCCTTAAAAGGACGGGAAGTATGAACAGATAATACACAGACTAACTCATAGTTATGCTCGAATGTCTTAATAATGGTGACGATCTGACTGGGACCATAGGAATTGTAACTCTTAGCTTGCTGCTGAAGATAGGGGCGAAGTGCTTATGGGAGTGTCCCGAGTGTTATGATGTCGATTCTTAATTCAACATTCAACATCTGGCCCCTAGACTCTATTCTGGCCTTGCTAGTACTTTGCTCGTAATCATTAAATTTCTTTCACCATTTCTTTTCGTTGTGTTCACAGTTTTTCTCAAACATCTCTCTTGAAACGGAGTTAGTTTTCTATCGTGGTCTTTGCTTTAATGTCCAAGTCAGATACAATAACCTAAAGTTAAATATTATTTTTTTCCATGTGGGTTCCAATGCCCCATATTGAAGGATAAACGAACAGACCAGCTGCCTTATACAAGCAAGTCGTAAGAGGCGACCAATTATGGTGTGTCCGTCGAAGTCTGAGTGCATCTGCCTGAGAGGCAAGGGGAAAAAAGAGTCTGCATACAAATTAGTCAAATATTTACAACAGATGTGTACGCAAAACTCAAGTTCAAGAAAGAAAAAAAGATGGTGGGAACAAACGAAAGTCCAGAAATTGACGGAAAAAAAACCAGAACTTATCTCACGGATTAACAGCCGATAAACTCTAAGAAAAAGAAGAGAAGAAGAATTAATTATTTATTCTGTTATCTCTAGTGAGACGGGAGTCATTGTGGCGTAGCGATTAGACCCTCACGTGCGGATCAGTAGGTCGTGGGTTCGCTTCCTGGCGAAGCCGGACATGTTTCAAAAATGACCATGGCAGCCAGGTCGATCCATCCTTGAGTGGGTACAGGTCCAGTTCTGGGAAGTAAAGGCGGCTGCCGTGATGTAGCCTACATCTTGTGCCGTTGGTCTATTAAATATAGGTCTAGCCCTATATACCCAATACACCTGAAAGGCGTGGAAAGGGGTCCTTTACTTACTTTACTGTCTCTAGTGAGGTAGCTGTGTGCTTCCTACACGATGCTCTCGCTAACTTGTTTGCTGTTCAAATATGCGTCGGTTAAATCAAATGCCTAGTACAGCACTAATTCTGTACTGGTGTAGGAGCAAGGTAAATAATTAAATACACCTTCTCTAATATATTTTTGGCACTCTTCCTCTCATGTATTTTTGGCACTGTGACTCAACAACGCAATGTGAGCGCTTGTGACTTTTTTTTTATTTTTACCACCATGACGTTGTGTATCGCTTCTCTTCTTGTTTTAGCTTCCAGAGATAATGACGTTCACTGCTGCTGATTTCACGTCTCCACTTATCTCTCCTGTTTGGCTTACCTGCTCCAGTTGGTGACTCCAGGTGTATGCGTTGGTCTACCTGTATATTATCCACGGTCTTCTTTGTCTGCCTCACGATCAACACTCATGACACTCTTCTGTGTACATAGTTTTGCCTATGTGTTAACTGGCACGAAGAGCCGCTGGTCGAACAGTTAGAACGGTGGGCTCACAAGCGAGAGACCCGGGATCAAATCCTCGGTAAGGCTGGGGATTTTTTCTGTCGGGGGCAAAATAAAATCCTCACCTGCACAGTCGTGGCGACAACACTAGCCATGCGGCCTTAAATCCTCAGGTTCAAAGACCCCCCCCCCCCCCCCCCCCCCCCCCCCCCCCCCCCCCCCCCCCGCGAAAGTGGTGTAAAAAAGTCAGTAGTTGGCAGGTTTTTTCCCTTTGCACTTATCTGGCATTCTGGCTATAGGCCCCAACCATTGCAGTCTATTAGCCCCCAGTCATTAGTCGTGATTTAAGTTAGTTAATTGACGACCATCCTCACCGCGTAAGTCCATAAGCTCGGACATCTTCAGCATCTCCCTTAGCGTGTGCTGACTCATCACCGGTTCTGTAGTCTGTGACTATCCACGACCGGCTCCAGCTGACGGGCCGTGCTGCTGATGTCACCGTTTCGGGCTAACAATGCGTTAACGCAACGGTCCTCAGTGTCGAGAGAAGACACTTTAAATTTTAACTTTAAAGTATTTACATGCCTTCTTTGATAATTTCATAAGTTTTAGCCGACTTTTCTTGATTATTGCCGCGGCACCCCTGGCATACGCTCACGGCACCCCAGGGTGCCTCGCACCCAGTTTGCGTTAACACATCTTAGCCCGACCCGTTGACGCCAGCAGCATGCCCCGTCAGCTGGAGCCGTTCGTGAACTATCTATTATGCGCATGTCTGGCAACACGTCTTGTGCTTCTAGTAGTGGTGATTGAAACAGATTAGGAATGACACTTATAGTTTTAAAAGTTAGTTATGTATCCTTTGCAGTAGGTTGCAGAACCAAACCGAGCATTTTTTGGCTGTGGTGGTTTTTCTAGTTAAGTTCAAGTCCAGTAGTTTGCCATTGCTTTCTGCTTCTCGATACTTCTGTCAAAATTAACGCAAGGTGCAAGGTCCGCAGCTTGGATTAAACCCGGCACCCCGGCATTACGAAGCACGTCTGTAACACCTAGAGCCACAGACGCCGACTACTCTTACAGACTTCCACTAGTAACCTTCTGATTGTAAATCGGTCTCATCCTTTCCCTGAGTGTGGAGCGTCGTCCAGATCCTCTGGTAACTGAAGAGTGATCTTCTGTGAAGCAGAATGCTTCAACCTGTTTAGACTTTTCAAAAAAGATATAACGGATAAGAAAGAAAATGGTCCAAAAAGATTATATATAAAGTATGTCAGAATTACAAAACCACTTACAGTAAACAATTAGAAGACGTTGCTACCATTTCAGAAGATCAAAAGTATCTTCTGTAATGAATCACTCTCATTAAACATCAGAAAACAAGTACTGGAATGTTATATCGAGACTGTTCTGTTGTATGGCAGCAAATCTTGGAATGTGAGCAAACACATCAAGAAGAGTCTGGGGGGGGGGGGGGGGGCAACTGAGATGTGGTTCTTGAGAAGCATGTTGGGAATACCTTGGACTACCAGAATAACTACCAATCATGGTCTGGAGATGGGTAATGAAAGAAGAACATTAAACACAACAATGAGAAGAAGACAAACAAAACTCTTTGGTCATGTGATGAGAAAGGGAGACCTGAAAAATATTGTGATGACTGGAAAGACCCCTGGTAGAAGAGGCAGAGGCAGACCATGAGAAATGAGGGTGGATGACTTAAGACAGCGGCATGGAGGAACATCATCAGTGGAATTGATCCAGAACACCAAAGACCAAGATCTATGGAGATGCATAAACTCTACACCGGCTGGCAAGGCACTTGATGATGATGATGCTGCAATTCCCCTTTATTAGCAGAACTCCCCGAGCGGCTTTCAGTGCTCTTTTGTAGGGAAAATCAAAAACACTGCCAACTCAGACGCATGGTGTAAGATTTACTAACTAGGAGCTTTCTACGAACTCAGACTCCATTTGCCTAAGCGGTTAGGAACCAATAGAATGCATGCAAATAAGTCAGATCTGTAAAATGGATGTGCATGTAACACTCAGGATCTGGACAAGGAGGAGAGTTCAGAAGTGGCAGAACAACCAGAACTTTCCGCAGTCAGTGAGCATGAAGAAGAAGTAGAAGAGTTAGTAGAATGACAAGAAACAGAACACAACACACCCACAAATGAAGCGGCTGACACGACTACATCATGGTATTCACAAATTATGTAAAACAAATATGAAATAATAAACAACAAGATTCTATAAAATATGTAATACTTATGTGGCCCGCTCTGAAATGTATAAAGACAAGAAATGAAGCAGGTATCACTTTTAAAGAGGGTGAGAGGAAGTGAAAAATTCACAACTTTTTACAAGCTTTTTATGATATACTTGTTGAGTTGAGTCAAGAATTGACATCACAGCACTCGGGGCATTCCCATGCGTGGTCCGTCCTCATTTTCAGCAGCCAGCGCAGAGTTCCAATACTGATGGTACCAATCACAATCTGGTTATATATCCGTCTTGCCTTTCATCTGAGTGTAGTGAGCCGGCCAGACCTCTGGTTACACCCATGTGTCTCATTCTCTCCAGGCCATAATAAACTTCTTTTTTTTACTGATTCCGTTGCTTGTTCCCAAAGGGCCTCGACTGACATACTTGTTAAGACACAGTAGGTCTTTTTTTCTCCGGAACCAACAGGATGACGCAATTCCTAATTAATACTTGTAATTTATTCTAATTATTTCAGTCATCACTGTCCCAAATACAACATATCAAGGCAAAACTCTTGGCCAAGAGAAACATCGGTGCAGGTCAAACTTTACAGGTCACTGAGTGAATTACAAAAGACAGTGAAGTTCATACTAGAGACAACATTGCAGATATAAATAATCTATTTCAAGCGAATGAAAGAAGAAGGAGAAGTAATTCTCAATGTTTCAACATAAAAAGTACAACACAGAACAAAGCAGGCACAAGATAAAACAATTTAATGTAATCTGTAAGGTATAGCGCATGCAGGAATCTACTTACATCAGTTATAAATTAAAAATATAATAAATAAAACATAGTAAAAAACGCTGTGCTCATGACTACCATTATGTTGAATGATGGGAATGTTTGGTTTCTTTAAACATTTAAAAATGCCACTGTAAATACCTGGATGCTACAAGTAAAGGTAAACTAGCAAGAAATATAAATACATTCATATATCTCAGTTTTGTAAGTAACTCATACCTTAGTTTTAGGAACTCGCAATAAATGGATACTGGATGCAAAAGATCCTGTCTCGGAAGCTGAAATATTTTGGTCATATCAAGCGCCACGATGGATTGGAAAAAAAACAGGAAACAGGGGCAGGGGCCAACCAATACGAAGATGGGCACCGGACATAAGTGACTCCTTGAGTATGAAAGTACATGAGGCCGGAGAGCTGGCGAGAGACTGAGTTTCAGCCGTGATGAGAGCAAGGTTCTACAAAGGACCTGCTTCATGATGATGATGATGGATGCAAAAGACAGGGTCTGGAGCAGATTTAGTGCTTCAGTTTAAAATTTAAAAATATGTGCTTTTGGAGGGAATTCTTGAAACAAGAATAACATTAAAGTTTACGTTTTTTCAGTCAAAAATGAGGTTAACAAGTTGTGGTTTAGTGTGATATCTGTGGCTTTCAGGCAAACACATGAGCCTTTAGCAAATCCTTAATTAGTCGCCTCTGACTTCAGGGAAAACAAATTTGACATGATCAACCCGTTCTTATTGCAGGAAGACAACTTTAAAACCACTATGGTCACACACGGAATATTTTCACAATTCCGGTCTATCCAAACCCAAAAACTGTTTTCAGTACTTTTCAGCAAAAGTAAAATACTCACAATTTTAAAACTATAAATGATGATGACTGACATTGACGACAGAAGCATTAAGCCTAGGGACGGCGTAAATACCAGAACTTTAGCCCTGAAAGTGGCGCAAATAAACAAGACCACAAATATAGCCAGAGACTGTTGGCAGCTTCGGCTAGCTAGCAGCAGGTTGAACGTGGTTGATTTTTGATTGAAATGACTGTCCATGTAAATGACTGTCCATGTAAATGACTGTTTATGTAAATGAATGTCCATGTAAATAAATGTCCATATAAATGACTGCCCATGTAAATAAATCTCCATGTAAATAACTGTCCATGTAAATGACTGCCTATTTAAATAAATGCCTATGTAAATGACTGTCCACAGCTCACTTATCCAAACAGTTTACTGGGTTTTTTTTTCTGTCTACAAGATGACAGCCCCAGGTGTTTTTCTATCACTCCACATTATTCACGCTATTTTTCTCAAGCATCATTTTTCTGCTGCAAGAGGTGTTTTGCTTGGTTTTCCTGTTTTTGTGTGTGTGTTTGTTTTAAAGTTGTTCCCCACCAAGATAACAGTCTGTAGGATTAACACTTCAAGGATGAGAATCACACAGGTACAAATCTCAGAAACAATGTTGATCCATCTGTTTATTGTTCACATAGTTGCACAGACTATATAAAACTATATGTACACATATATTACACGCACACAAAACTCAAGTCCAGTACAGATTCTACAGGAAAAAGTATACATTAAAAACATGGCTTTGGAGTAGGAATTTGTTATATGTTAATAATACTGAGACGTATTTTATATTATGGCTGTGGCTGTGTCTCTCAACATTATTTGCACCTTTCCCTCTTTTCAGGCGATAGTGTTATACTGTGGTATAAGGAGGAAAGGGACTCACAGCCCATGGCGATGGTAAGTGTGACTAGCAAGACCTGCCCGCATTAACAAAAGTCCCCCACAATTACAGCATGGGATTTCAGGACTGTTATTGTCAACATTTGTGTTTTGTCTGTTTCTTCTCAGACGCTCAGCTCTCATTTTTTCTGCAATCATTTCTTCCTTCATTCTTATTCCCTTCCTGATGTGCTCCCTCCACTAAACATGGTCCATGGCATTTTGTTCCTATGAGTACACCTCAATACGTGTTTCATTCCTGTCCCTCTTGCACATATCTTTATATCATAGTAGAGGCCGGCCTCGACGTCTTCTACCCATCTTTAATTCACATAAAGGATGTCTTTAGGAACTCTGCCATCCTCCATTCTCCAGGTGTGACCCAGCCACTTGAGCCTTCGTAGATTGAGCATTAAGGAAACTTAACATATAGAGATATGTTGCAGTTAATTCCACTACTTCAGTCAAACAAGAGCTGAATATATGTTATGAAAACCATAACAGGAGCATTCTCTAAATGTTCTTTTTGATAAAACAAATCCTTCCTTCTACAAGGTCCGACAGTTAAGTAATGAGACTGATTTTATTATGGCCAAAACAAAAATGCCATCTATTAATCAAAGCATGGAATCCAAAGAGGCAACCTTTGTCTATGATCTGGCAACTGTTCATCGCCGCCCGCTATTATGTTAACCTAGTCAGAGGTGCATTGTTACATAATCAGCATGGAGCAAAAAAAAAAAAAAAAACCAACCTAACATTAAATTATGCTTAAAACTCAGAAAAAGTGCCATTGCAACAGTTGAATTGATGCGACAAGTTTATGGGGATAACTGTTTATCTCGTGCACAGATCTTCAGCTGGTATTTACGATTCAAAAGTGGTGTGAAAATAATTACTAATGCAACTAGACCTAGACGCCCAATTTCTGTTCGTAATGAGGACCTCAATGCAAAATTCCGAGAACGGATAAAAGAAGATCGTTGTTCGACTGTGAGGATGATGGTAGATGATTTTGGTGTTTACAGAGACTATTCGTAAAGTTTTAGTGGAAGATTTGGGCAAGAAAAAAGTTGCTTGTCGTTTTGTATTCAACACCTGGCAATTTGTTTCCTTCTTCATGATAATGCACGAGCTCAAAGTGCGGTAGTTATACAGGAATTTTTGGCACAAAAACAGATGCATGTTCTCAACCAGCCGCCCTATTCCCCAGATTTGTCTCCCTGTGACTATTTTCTATTCCTAAAATAAGGCTGCTATTCAAAGGATGATTTTTTGACAATACTGATTGCATCCAAAAGGCCGTAACATCAACTTTAAGGGCCATAGCGATAGAAGAACTACATTAGTCATTCCATTGTTTATTAGATCGTGCCACTCGCTGTATCAATGCACAAGAGGCTTACTTTGAATAAAATACAGGTTATATCTTCAACTGTTGGTTATTTTAATTTCTATGGAATTAGTCTCATTACTTAATTGTCAAACCTTGTATACTTGAAATAATGTGATATTTAACTGCAGTGAAAAAACAAACATGTTGCAGTTAAAATTCCCATCAAGACATTCAGGCATTAAAAGTATCCTAAATTAAGAAATCTTATTAGGTATGCGTCTGTGGCACAGGCATTGCGAACGTGCTTCAGAATGCCATGGTGCTGGGTTCGATCCCAGTTGCGGACAATTTGTTTTGCGCTGGTTTCAACAGTACTACTGAGAGCTGAGCATTCAGTAAGCAGCGGCAAACTACTAAATGTAAAATTTGCCTACCAAAAACAAAGCAGCTTTGGGGCGACTCGTTTGAAGTGATGCAGGAATCTCGATTAACTCCTAATATTCAACTAAATTGAAAATAATTATATAAAAAGTATAAGCCAGAACCAAATAAAATATTTCAGTACACAAAACAACTTTGGTTCACTCACAGATGTTACTTTAAAACTTTAAAACACTAATAAATGCACCAATCATAAAATACACTAGAAACAAAAAAATCATTTATGAGTTCAGACATTTAAAAGTTTAAAAAAAGCAAACCTTCAAATTAGCAGATCATCACAAAACAATATGTTGTATACAAAACCTGAGGAAGTCATAAATAAAATAAACAATGAAAATAAAAACAAAATGGTCACAAGAATAAAAGAGAGACATATACCAATAAATTTAAACAGTTGAAATAACCACAAATGTCCCTATAATTTAACATATTCAGCTTAAGATAAGATGTCTGTTAGATACTAGGAAGGTCATTATGCGTTTGTTGCTTTCATTTTCTCTTCATCCTTGAAAAGGTGGTTAGCATGTTGTGGTTTACAGCTAGGCTATGATACCTATGCCTTTCAGCCCAACAAATCTAAATTTTCAAGCCAACCCTGGGTCACTTTATAAAGACAAGCTTATTTTGGGAGCAGTGAATATATCCCCCCCCCCCCCCCCAAAAACAAAATTTGAACCCGGATCCCACATGAGGGATCTGCTATCAACTGATATGCTACACCTTTCTGAACTCCTTGTCCAGCACTGGCAGCAGCCATGGTGTAGCAGCTAGGCACTTGCCCGTGGCTTCAAATCCGCACGCCACTGGACATGCGACCAACCCTTAAATCGGTACCAGGGAATCGTCATGGGAAGTAAAGGTGGCCATCACAATTCAGACATCATTCGTCAAGGGCTGATTTAAATGTGATATAAAAATATGAGTCTAGCCTGAAATGCCCAATACACCTCTGGCGTGTAATGGGACCATAACTTTTTTTCCCCTTAAACCTTCAGAATTTTCTCCAGTACCACACAACAAAGATCCCCTGAAGATCAATAATAAATACACTCCCAGAGATAGAGGTGTAGGTGAGAGGATCAACTTCATTGCACAGGGGTCCCCCCCCCCACCAAATGGCTCAGTCTCTCTCCACAAAACAGCTAGATGCCTGCCAATAGCATCGCAAAGAGCATGAACTCCGTAGCTCCAGCGATGATCCCCAGGGATCTCGGTAAAAATTGCACTCAGAAACTGAATGGCGCCGCCGCAAAATGAAGCCATGATCTTCAGAGCGTGAGGCAAATAGCTTGACCACTTTGCCACGCTTTACCTTTACTCCCAGAGAAATGTCTAGCGGATACCTACACATTATTTGCCAAGAAAGAAAAGTTCTATCACAACTTTTACAAGGAAGCCAAACTTAATTTTTAAAGTCTACCTATCTGATCACAAGGTAACATCAACTTTTATCCACTGTTGTAATGTATCATTATAACCATCTGAACAGATACGTAATTTATCATCAAATTTGATTCTATTTACTCTTTTCTTCTTTTTCACACTTCTGGGGATTTTAAATATAAATTTAGGGCAAACAATTTTACTTTTTTTCTAGACCAGTTAATTTGTAATGCAAAGGTGCTGAACAACATGTCACAGCTATTTTTCTTCTTGTTTCATTTACTTGAAATAATTTATCTATATCTGCAATGTTGTCTCTAGTATAAACGTCCAATAAAGTTTGGCTTCCACTGGCGTTTCTCTTGGCCAAAGGTTTTGCCTTGATATATATAGGATCTGGGACAGTCTTGGAGGATGTGTTCTGTTGTCTCTGGTGCTAATCCAAATGGCTGATTCGCCAATCTTAAATTTTGTGTATAAGTGGCTGCAACGTCGATTGCGTCCTGTTCTAAGGCACAGAAAATTTTTTTGCCCTGGTCTGTCCATTACAGGTCCTATTGCATCAGGACCAGGGCCGATACTGGTCAAGAGCTATCTACATCTGTCCGTGGTCATCTCAGAAACAGATTCCCAGCCAGGGACCTGGCCAACGTAGATAGGATCCAGATTTTCTTCAAAGTCACAGTGCATCTGCCTGAGAGCCAAAGAATCAACACAAATAAGCCAGATCTGTACAATGTATGTGCACACAACACTCAAGTCCTGCAACAAAGTTCATGAGTGGATGAACAAACCAGGGTTTTATACAGCCAGTGAACTACAAAAGAGATAAAGAAACCCACTTGTTTCTTTAAAGTATCAAAGTTAAAGGATGAACTTTTAACTAATTCTTTCAATACCAACAGCCTCGAGTGGGTTCCGGGGCCCCATTATGAGGAAAACAAGAACAGACCCACTGCCTCCCCAACAAGCATGTCGCAGGTGTCGATTAACTGGGAGCTTTCTTCGGCAAGAAACAATCAACTGCACATAAATAAGTCAGCAGAATGGATGTACAAGCAAAACTCAGGCCATGGCATAAAGCCAAAGTCCAAATGGACGAACAACCAGAACTTTCCGCCGGAGCTTACAGCCGGTGAACAAAGAAGACGTACAGACATATTTTGCAAAAGATGTTAAAAAAGAGAGACAAATGACAACCAATCAAGGTGTCACGTGCGGATGTGCACTAGAACGCACCAGTACTGAGTGAGCAAATGGGACGTCAAAACAATATGTAAAATAGTAAAATACGTAATGTTGTTAAGGAATTGTATTCTCAGAGATGAAAGTCAAAGTTTGACCAAGGTGGACGTGTGGTCCGGCCTTGGTGTGGATCCTTGAGGATGCTCTACCCCGGGATGCCGCGGAAGGAATGGTAATCGAAGTTTGACCAAGGCAGACGTGTGGTCCGGTCTTGGTGTGGATCTTTGAGGATGCTTTACCCCGGGATGCCACGAAAAGGATTCAATGTTTACAGTCTGAAGAAGACAGACGTGTGGATCCTTGAGGATGCTTTACCCCGGGATGCCACTGAAGGAATGGTAATCAAAGTTGGATCCTAGAGGACGCTCTACCCTGGGACTTCACTATAAACCTCAGCAGATAGCTGGTATAATGATTGCATATTGTGCTCGGCAGTAAGCCAGTATACTTATATTACCTTGTTCAGACTGCAGAAGAAAAGATCGTCGTGATTGTCCGGATTCCAAGGTCGGACTGAGATCGTTGAGATTGTCCGGATTCCAAGGTTGGACTGAGATCGTTGAGATTGTCCAGATTCCTAAGGTCGGACTGCGACCCGTCATTTGTTATGAAGTCAGTTGATGTTCGAGCGGGCTCGTGTTGGTGTGGGTGAATGAGTCTTTATTAATTGCACATGTTTTCATTCGTTGATCATTGGTATCTCAATACACCCATGGAACCTATCATAGAGCGTTTGTTGTTTTAACGTTGGAAAGCATTTAAGTTTCTACTGTTTTGCCCCACTTGGCCTATTTCATCATTGGTACGACACACATCACCATAAAGCCGTCGCACATCACAAAAGGGATCATGACTTAACTTTAAAATATCCTGAATAAATAGCACAAATATACCAGCTGTTGTACCATATGTAAATAAAAGAAGAAAAAGAACAAATGCATACATACTTCAAGAAATGAATATTGAAGAAGGTTGGCAATTAAAGACAAAACACAGAAAATTTAAATATTTAGGTCACTTGAAACGTTACTAAAGTGTGGAAAGAACGATAATGGAGGGGTATATGCCAGGAAAGAAACAAAGAGGAAGGCCAAAGAGAAGATGGGTGCAGGATGTGGTGGATGATCTCCACATGAGTGTATCGGACGCAGGACATCTTGCTTGTGATTGAGAAGTTTTCCAGAAGGTTGTTATAGGAGCAAGGTTCTGCAAAGGACATGCTACTGACTGACTGAAATAAAAGAAGACATTATGCAGTGTTTAGAATGCTTGTGACATGTGATATCTCTTTACAGGCATAAATTCATTGGTACAGAAATCTTTAAAGTAACAAAACTTCCTTAAATGTAAACAATGTAAACGACAGACACTTGATTCGACAGAATCACTGGTGTCAGTTAATCTATTTAATAAACAGTTGAGTTTTACTCTCACTCTGTCTTGTTGTACCCCACCAGGACATCACACAAGCGATAAACACCCGGTGTCACAAAGTGCCACCATGCGGATGAGGAACACCCACGAAGAGGTCCCAGAAACCCCTTTCAGCCGTTATAGCCATATTTATGGCCTGGCTATATTCAGGGCCCCCGGCAAAAGCCAGGGTGGAGCATCAAATAATGAAAAATTGCATCCCACATGGGGACGACTATACAGTATAATAGTTGAGTTTTAAAAGATGACTTGTTCATAAAAACCATTTGATCAAATAGATCCCTGTGATATAAAATTAACATAAATAATTTAATGTAAAGCAGTGTCCGTGGCTTAGGTGGTTCGAGTTCGACTCGTAATTCCAACCTACCGCGATCGAAACCCACTGCTGGCTGCGTAGATTTTTATCATGGTAGGGGGCGTCGCAGGTCAACCCAGCCTAAAATAAGTACTAGAATGGCTGTCCTGGGGAAGTAAAGATGGCCGGCATAATGCTGACCACATTACCCACCCAGTGCCGATTGGTCTGTAAAAATATGGGACGCTCTTCCCCTATACCCGATGAGCCTAAGGCGTGAAAAGCTTTACTTAATTTAATGTAAATTTCCCCCTGATTACATAAGGTGCTGTAAATTTCCATTTTTGTGTGTGTAAAAAAGGCCCCTTTTCAGGCCAGTGGTGCACAGGGAATATGATGCTTGACTCATATTTTATAGGCCAAAAACCAAGACATTACGTGGTACCCATTTTGGACCGGTTGGGAGCCAAGTAAATAAAGTAAAGGACCCTTTTCCACACCGAATAGAGTCTAGGGGCCAGATGTCAGCTCTTGTATCTGACTTGGACATTAAAGACCACGATAGAAAACACTCGCTGTCAAGAGAGATGTTTGAGGAAAATTTGTGAACACAACGAGAAGAAATGAGGAAAGAAATGAAATGATTACGAGCAAAGTACTAGCAAGGCCAGAATAGAGTCTGGGTACTGGGCCTATAGAGCTGACCTATAGTTTATAGACCAACCAACACTCCTGTACTTCCCAGGGTTGTACCTGGTTGGCATTTTAGACCGCCTAAAATCGGCGCATCTTGAGTTTATTGGGCTTCTAGTTAGGAACATATGAACGTATGATACGTTCCTTAGGACTCAAAGAGTTAATATTTTTTACTTAGATTTCAAAACTGTATATACTTATCTCTCTCTCTCTCTCTTTTTTTTGTTGTTGCTTCTACTGCCTACTATTTGCCGACTTCTATACCTCTGTATTGATCCATCTCAAATATTTTACTTGTCTTATTCTTTGTTTCTGATACATGATTAGACATTTTTTTTTTTTAATCTATATATATAAAAATCAATGTTTGTGTGTTTGTTTATGAGCTATAGACTCGGAAACTACTGAACCGATTTAGCTGAAATTTTCAGGATATGTTTGTTTTGATACCGGATGTTCGCCCATCATGATTTGAAATTCAACCTGTCATTGTTAGAGATAGTGTGCGACAATTTTTGGGAAAATATTCGAAACTAATATTTACATTTTTAGTGACAGTTAATTATAGCCACGTTAGTAAATGCGCATGCGCCGTAGTCAGAACGCAAGACTTCCACCATTCGCCGGCGAGATACGTAGAGCCAACGCCTTCTCTAATAAATAGAGTAGGCCGTGGTACAGCAAACAAGACTATCTATATATCTGTGCAGGCAATGATTGCCACAATAACCATATTAAACACGATTTCTATTTTCTGTTTTTTTTTTTTCAAACAACCTTCGATGAGTTGGAAAGTAGCCTATTGATTGGAAGGGAAAGGGGGAGGGGGCATCAAGGCCTATCTCGACGTCGAAGCAGACATGGACTGCGACATTAACCGTGTTAGACATGTGCGATTTCTATTGTTGTGCCGTTTCAATAATATATCTGGAATATCTGTCTATGAGAAAACTATTGCCTGCTGTTTTGAGTTGTATTATAATCGGGACACTGTAGTAGGGACACACATCTCAAATAGTTTTGTTCTTTTTTCGTTTCTCCGATGAAGTGGCTGCTTGGTCGAATGGTTAGAACACTGGGCTCCTGTCCGGGAGACCAGGGTTCGAATACGCAGTAGTTTTTTTTTTTTTTTTTTTTACCCGGGGCTAAAATAAAATCCTACCTGCACTGTCGTGGCGACAGCACTAGCCATGTGGCCCTTAATATATATTTTTAAAAAAAAAAGGACAGGTATGTGGGTAAATCAGTTGATAATTAAATTTGACCATTTTGCATACTTATGATTTCATTTTTAAACTTTACAATTGCATGGTTAGGCTGAAATTTCATAGCTTTCCATTTATTTTCATTTAGATTTAATTATTTCATCTGCATTGGAATTTTAAGCTGTGCTGTTTACCACAGCGTTTATTTCCTAATTATGGTGTTTTTTTCCTGTTTTCATTTGCTTTTCAATTGTTTTTTTTCCCTCCCAACTACTTCAATGAGGGAAAGAGTAGTCGGTGAATTTGGGTTGGGGGGGGGAGGGGGGGGGGGGGGAATTGCAAACTGTTTACTGAGAGAGCTTTAAGTCACAGTAACTGCTTTACCCACTCAAAGTAGCAGCAGCAGTAGTAGTTGTGGTTGGGCTATTACACCGTAGTGCTCTGATGTGAAGACCGCCGGTAAGGTTATGGCGTTTTTCTGTCGGGAAGCGAAATTATACATCCTAACCTGACCAGTGCGTGGTGACAGCACTAGCTATGCGGCACTAAATCTTCTGGCTCACGACTCCCTGTCTACTCCGATGGTAAAACAGATAGCAGTGACATTATTTTAGCTACTGTGGTGGTGGTCGTGTTAGTAGTTGTACTGGTACTTGAAGGATGATGCGGTAAATATTACACTTGCCCCATTCACTACCTATTACAATTCCTGCTTCCCATTTTAGTCCGGATGGACAGGGATGTCAATGTCAGTTACAACAACAACAAAATATCGCCAGGTGATGATTTTCAAATCCTTCGAAGAGGGAGAGAGCAGTAGTCGGTGGAAGAGGAGAGGGGATTTGTGTAATGACCTAAATTTAAGAGAACTTAACGAGCTTTACACGTGATTTTCAAGTTCTCATTACTTAATTTGTTTATATTTTACTAACGCTACCTCCGCTATTCAATTTTGTTTACGACTGACTTTGTTATTTACAAGTACAGCTGTAGCTTTACTTCCGTCTCCTATAAAAATACAAACAGCTTTAGCATGTGATAACCAAATAACCATTTTTGTTACTGTGCTAATAACACCATTTAAATGACCACTATTATAAAGACACAATTATATGGTGCGTTTTCTAAAGTTGGAAAACCAGACTATCTCTATATCTGTGCAGAGAATGATTGCGACATTAACTATTTTAGACACGAGCGATTTCCATTGTCATTCTTTTCCAAAAACCTTTGATGAGGGAGAGAGTAGTAGGTGAATTTCTATTTTCTTTCATTTCCATTTAGCCAAACTATGCCACAGCAACGCGGGGCCGGGTACAGCTAGTTGAACATAAATAAAGATCTTAAAATCTAGATAAATTTCTACATGTTGATAGAACAGACCACACTAATATCAAAGGTATGTAACTTGTAAACACACACACATATATATATGTTTCCATACATATGCTTGGATAGTTTAGCATAGACCTGCGGAGTGACCTCCCATTACAGGCAACTACTGATGTTTGCCTATGTATGGAAACTTACGTGACACCCAGTATATATGCACAGACACCGTAGTTTTTCATGTATGAGATGCCCCAATGTACAAGGACGACCCCTATTTTTTTCTCCGATAATAACCCAAAAAATATAAATAAACACATTACATGCATAAGACGACTCCCAGTTTCAAATTAAAAAATTTGGGAAAACATAATGTCTTATAAATGGGAAAAACATGGTACACATATATAGTATTATTGAGTGCTTTGCAAACTGGCATAGACGAACATGGCTCTAAATTTCCAACAGCGCAGTAATCTGACTGTAATATCACCTTGTAAGATACCACATAATACAAATATATATCAAGTAATGTAACACAGACAACATCAAATTATCTCAGTAGGTCTAAACCCCTACAAAAGCAGTTACTTTGTAACCAAAACCGGCTCTTATACAGCGATTTTATATGGATGAACAGCATGTTAAGGATCTGATTTTGTTGGATTTACATCCAAAAAGTGGCTCATTGAGTCACTGGGTGTAAATTTTGCTGGCAGAAAATTTGCAGGAAATAAATTAAAACTGAATAATAACAGACACAATCAAAATACTCCAGTTCCCATCATTGCAAAGAAACAGAAAACTCTTACTGAAGAAAACCTGCCATTGATTAACAAATGCATATGAGTGTTTCCCCAAACCTTAGATCGGATCGTATAAGTTTTGCTCCAAAAGACAACTTCAGGCCTATTTCTAGGGAATGTCTTATTTTTTCATACATAAAACTCTAAATTATTCAAGTATGCAATCACACATTTGTCAAGCCTTAATGTCAATAAAACTATTTTATCTGTCTTTCTATCTATCTGTCTGTCTGTCTGTTTGCCTGCCTAACTTCCTGTCTGTATGTCTGTCTACCTGTCCGTCTGCCTTTCTGTGTATCTATCAGTCCATGTATTTATATATTATATCATACAAGTATATATATATATATCCATTCCTTCATAATTCTGTATACCCATCGTGTGTTTTAAGGTACCAACAGAATCTCTCCAACTGACTGAGGATCTTATCTAGGGGTCATATTTGGGGTAGGGTTTATTTTTGGAGCATCCTGAAAAACCATGCCAGTGCTTAATTTTAGGTGAGGTCTTATTTTCATAGAAATACTGTATAACTATCTAAACAACCAATGTATAATGTTAAATGAAGATAAATACAATTAAATCCCAAAAAAAAAAGGAATTTCTCAACAATACTTCAGGTGTCTCGTTCATAGAATGGATTTAGAAAAACGTACTGTAAACTGTGGTATATAAAACATGTCTTCTAGTCGAAAAATAATCTTTCCAAAACTAGGGATCGACTTATATGGTACAAAATGCAAACTGTTACAATCTAGCTGTAAACAAGTGGGACAGCACTCAAGTCAACTACTTGCAGCAGGCTGCCACAAATATATCGTACTAAAACTGACGTAGTTTAGCACTGGTTATCGTATGCCGTAGTCCACTGTTTCACAATACGTGCTCTGCGGAACACTTCAAGGGGTCCGCAGCAGCACCAGGAAAATATGTAAAACATAAATGAAATTGAAGACTAAGAAATAAAAAGCAGCTCCGCCAAAGAAACTGATTTAAAAAATGGTTTTGCGAGCCAAAATAGTTTGGGACCGCTGCTGTGGCGTAGCTTCATTTATCCACAAACCTCAGATTTAGACAGTGGATAGCCGACTGTATTTGTGGGAGCTGGTTTATATGGTGGTTATAGGTTTAACTCTTTAATTTTGAGCTACAAAGCTTGCAATCGACTTGTACACTGCAATTTATAGTAAGCAGCTGTTTAAAGAAATATTCCTTCGGTGTCAAATCTTCAAACAATAGTCCCCAAAGGGGAAAGGGGGAGGGTTGGGGGGGGGGGGGGCAGAATAAAATAGTTTTGTATCTTTTACTTTCTCTGAAGTACTGAGAAAACAAATATGTACCACAATGTTTTAAAAATAAATTTTAAAAAATGAACTATGACTGTTTTAAATATTTTACAAAATGCACAAGAAACTGTTCTGCATTTAACTCACTAACCCAGAGCTTTCAAAACTTGCTGGTAGCAAACTGTTCGAATAAACATAATTTTGGGACACAATAAATCAGTCTACTAACATCTGCCATATATGCTGCAATGCTGGGTGCAGATTATTCCGTTTAACGGATTACATTTTCACGACACACTTTCACACTGCAGCGGACACACTTTTGTGTTGCAACCCACAGTTTGGAAAGCTCTGAACTAACTCATAACTGAAGAGATGTAAATGGTAGCCTTCAGTATAACTATACTAACAAACATCAGTAAAAATGCATGTAGCTAAGCAAAGTAAAAAAAATAACTCCCTCATGGGAATTATAATTCAAAGCACAAAACTGTAAAAGGTCAGATTAGCATGTAAGAAAAACATAAAATGTAATATCACCAGAAATATATACAGTGGACACAGAAGAAAAATTATAATACATTTTTAAGAATACACATCAAATCATGCTGTTGAAAAAAAAATGTTTAAGTTTAAATTGTTTAACAGAAATAAAAGTACTTGCACTGCATGATCAAAAACAAATATACACCTCACCATAAGATAAACAAAAAATATTCTCAAAGTAAATGCACGGTGTAATGATAGTATTTTAAAATATAAAAAGTGATCCTCAAGAAATATCAGTTGAAACGAACCCAGACCTATATATAAGCCACTTAAGGGAGAGGGGAGAACAACTGTGAACAACACTAGAAGATATCAAGTGAGAAATCAAGTGATGGGTTTTCTAAAAAGAATTCCTATTCTTACATTCATAAGATGACAAAGACTGAAATAGTTGAGACAACTAATGATAATGAATCCAGCAACCACAGCGTACAACATGAAAGTGGAGACACCAAGAGGCAGAAAGGGGGGGGGGGGGAGAGATATGTAACGAGATATATGGGCTATATGCTATACTACTCAGACATGTGGAATGTATGGTCTGTCTGAGACAGATTTAGGACATGTGGAATGTACGGATTATATTCTTCTTCACGTTCACCTGCTGTAAACTCTGGCAGAAAGTTTTGGTTGTTCATCCACTTTTGGACTGCAGTCCTGTTCCAGAACATGAGTGTTGCGTGTGCATCCATTTTACACATCTGACTCATTTGTATGCAGACTGCTGGTTCCTTGCCTCTCATGCAGATGCACTCCGACTTCGAAGGAAGCTCCCAATTAGTCGACTCTTACGACATGCTTTAGGGTAGACAGTGGGTCTATTTTTTTCCCCCCATAATAGGGCCCCGGAACCCACACGGGGATACGGGTTATATGAAACAGAGTTAAGAATGGGGAGTATATGGGCTATATGCAATAGTACTCAAACATATGGAATGTACGGGTTATATGAGACAGAGTTAAGATATGTGGAGTATATGGGCTAACCAGGTAAGAGCTTAAACAGGTGGAATACAGTCTATCTGAGACATTAAAAATGTGGAATGCACGGGCCAGCCAATACATGTACAGTGCACTGACTGGTATTACAAAAAATTTTAAAAAGTTAAAAACAAATGATGTGACCAAAAACAAAACAAGCAAAAGCAAATTCTAACATAAAACTCAAAAAAATCACACCTGGACTTCACAATATTAATATAATAATAAAAATACATTTAAAGTTAATTTTCCTGGAATGCATTTACATCAAACACTGAAATGTTATGCCATAAACAAAAATGTTAAACGGTTCAGAATCGGATATGTGCATTTTTAAATATATTTCTTTTTAAAAACTGTACAAGTGTGTTTACCCCACAACAATTCGATGGATTAACTGGAGAAAATAAAGAAGACAAGTGTGGGCTATCCTCCGAATAAATTGACTACTTAGCAATAATTGAAGCCTTTATATCTGAAAATAGTGGCATAGAAGTTGCAAATAGTGCCCGAAAATCTGCTCTTTGTGGCTGTGGCGCCATTGAAACTGGGTTAAATATGATCGGTGCCGCATTGGTAATGCAGTTTTCACCGCCGAGAGAATCTCCCGTGCCGCGCGGATGGGGAGCTAAACTAAATTGCAAATAAAATGGAGGAAGTTGCAGAAGATGAGGTAGCTGCTGCTCGTGAGCCCTAGCCATCTAGTTTAGCACCCAATCTGTGCCGCTACGACGCGGTGCAGGGGACACGCTCGGCGGTGAGTTTAATCTGAAGAACCCTATTGCTAACCTGCGTCGGAGCGCGTGCACTCCCTGCCATGTCGCTACTATCGTGTGTATTGTTGCGTTTCTTGAAACTGTCAACGGACAGTAATCCTAGTTTTGCTGTAATGTGTTCATCGGAGGAAGTGCGCTACATGTGATTGAGGCCCTGTCAGTGTGTGTTTTTGGTCGCCATAAAATGTTGCCGTTATTTGGAGGGTAGCCCAAGTGTATCTACATCAGGGGCTAGAAACTGCAACCTACAGCTTCAGGTGGAAATTATTTCCCCTTGCTCCTTCATGATTTTATACAAATAAAAATATTTTGTGTAATAAGAGGACAAAAATCAGCAAAGGGCTTTTTTCTGCCACTGGGGCCACCAGCTGATGTTAGTCTCATACCTGTATAAATCTCATACCTGTATAAATCTCATACCTGTATAAATCTCATACCTGTATAAATCTCATACCTGTATAAATCAGATCCTTGCAAATGTGTCAGGTTGGTGATACACTTTTTAGACACTTCTGTGACACAGTAATTCAGTCTATTACCAAATTAGAGGTTAAACTAACCCTTTTGTGAGAGTTACGGAAATCTTTTTCGTCACACCGTAACACTGCAGGCCACATACTAATCTGTTGCGACATGGTTTAGAAAGCTTTGGTACAGACCGATTAGCACTCGATAAGTGATGTGGTGAACATCACGAGCGCACATACAAACATACACATATATATGTATATATATATATATATATAAGCTTAAGGTCTACTGTCTAGGGCACGCTGTTTGGATCTAGTTTTGGTAAATGACCAAACTGTCTACTGCTCCAAACTGTCTACTGCTCCAAACTGTCTGATGCACCTAACTGTCTACTGCTCCAAACTGTCTACTGCTCCAAACTGTCTACTGCTCCAAACTGTCTACTGCTCCAAACTGTCTACTGCTCCAAACTGTCTACTGCTCCAAACTGTCTACTGCTCCAAACTGTCTACTGCTCCAAACTGTCTACTGCTCCAAACTGTCTAATGCTCCAAACTGTCTACTGCTCCAAACTGTCTACTGCTCCAAACTGTCTACTGCACCTAACAGTCTACTGCACCAAACTGTCTACTGCTCCAAACTGTCTACTGCACCAAACTGTCTACTGCTCCAAACTGTCTACTGCTCCAAACTGTCTACTGCTCCAAACTGTCTACTGCACCAAACTGTCTACTGCTCCAAACTGTCTACTGCTCCAAACTGTCTACTGCTCCAAACTGTCTACTGCTCCAAACTGTCTACTGCTCCAAACTGTCTAATGCTCCAAACTGTCTACTGCTCTATTACCGATTCCTATTTTGAAAATCAAAGTCACAGCACACTGGTCTCCCATAGCAAATATCTTGAGGTGTGGATGCTAACTATTCCCGTTACACTCTGATTTTGCAAAAGTCTATGTCTCTTTGTGATGGACACTCCAAATTCCATGTTCACACATTTTTATACAAGTTATTTCAAGTACTCTCATGTCTTAAAAAATCAGAATTTATTTGTAAATGGTTTCAGAATGTCTCCTTTGTCCATTACTTTTTCTTATAGCCACCCTTTTTTGTAGCCAGTATATTTTGTGCCAACAAGAAGCCCTAAGTCAAAATAACTGACATTATTATACCAAACCTTAAAGTTAAATAAAGTAAAAAAAAAAAAACAACAACATAATGTTGCTAGCAGTAATGGAAAGGACGGTCAAAACCACAACTCCTGATGAAATCATAAAAGTGGTATGCATCAGGAAGTGAGGAAAACATCTAAACACCAAAACACACACAAAGTTTATGTGGTGTAAAATGTGGGTTTCTCATGGGAAGATTTCATTGGCTGAGCATCGTCCTCATCCCTTAATCTGATGAGGAAGAATACCGAAGCTCCCAGCACAAAGAAAATAGTACCGCATGCAATGCCGTAGGTCCAAGCAAAGGAAAAAGTTGACGTTTCTGTTTTGTTGTCAGGGTTGCTGCGAATCTGGAACACAGAAATAACTTAATAATTTTCACCAATTGGGAGTGCAAATATAAATAATAATAACTAGTACCTTCATTTTATTCTTCCAAATCAGTTATCAAATGACTTGAAGCACTTCAAAGAAGAGTTGTATGATTAATAAGTTATAATTATGGAAGAGACAGTTCCAACCTACATAGGAGTCTCTGCTATGACCACTCCATAAATGCCTATTTTCAATAAGGCAAAACTTATTCATAAAATAGCATTTAAAAATGCTCCAGATTACCTTCAGTCATTGCTTAGAAATAATGGAAGAAGCAGCAAATGCCTTCACATACTACATATCAGAAAACCTAGGGCAGACTTATACGAAACAGGCTTGTCATACTCCGTAGCTCCTCTGTGCAACTACTACAGCTAATAAAAAATAACAATAACCCCTAAACATACAATACAAATCAATCTGAATATTACCTCAGCACAGAATATAGAAGGTGCCGCTATGGTGTGGCAGCTAGACACCCAACTGCGGATCGGAAGGTGGTGGGTTTGAGTCCTGACGGGGCTGGACTTTTTTTTTAATGACCTAGGATCGCAGGTCGACCCAGCCTTGCGTGGGTATCAGGTGCAGTCCTAAAAAGTGAGGGCGGCGGGGGTGATGCTGACCACGTAATGCAACAAGTGCTGATTGGTCTATAAAATATATGCCCAATATGCCCAATACGCACAAAGGTGTGGAAAAGGGTCCTTTACTTTTACTTTACAGACTATATGCCCCCGTAAGAGATAACAGTGTTAAACACACCCCCTCCCCCAGAAGGTTTGGGAATATCTTGATTAACACCAATGATTAATTTCAGGTTACATCAGCATTATCTTTAGAAAGACTTTAAAAGAGAAAAAAAAACTAGAATCTGTTAAGTTCTGCTTACTCACCTCATGCGTAAACATAATCGGATAAATGACCACACTGAGCAACTGGCAAGCACCTGAATAATACAACACAATGGAATCAAAAACAGGAATAAAACACAACTTCTTCTTCTTTTGTCCACTTGAAATAGATTATCTTCACTTCACTGTCTTTTGATTCCCTCAGCGACCCGTAAAGTTTGACTTGCATCAATGTTTCTCTTGGCCACAAGTTTTGCCTTGATATGTTGTATTTAAGGACAGTTTTGGAGGACATGATCTGTTGTCTCAGATGCCAGTCCACATGTGCACGTGGCTGATTCTCTAATTTTAAATTTTGTGTAAATGTGGCTGCAAAGTCGATTGTGTCTTGTTCTAAGGCGTAGATTAATAACTTGCTCTGGCCTGTCCATAAAATGGCAATCGTCTTGTGCCGGTTTTGGTGGCTTTCTGATTGATTTGATTATTCTCTTCTTTTACTGAAAAGAGACTGGTTTTGGTGGCTTTCTGATTGATTTGATTATTCTCTTCTTTTACTGAAAAGAGACTGGTTTTGGTGGCTTTCTGATTGATTTGATTATTCTCTTCTTTTACTGAAAAGAGACTGGTTTTGGTGGCTTTCTGATTGATTTGATTATTCTCTTCTTTTACTGAAAAGAGACTGGTTTTGGTGGCTTTCTGATTGATTTGATTATTCTCTTCTTTTACTGAAAAGAGACTGGTTTTGGTGGCTTTCTGATTGATTTGATTATTCTCTTCTTCTGTTGATAAGAGACTGGTACGTCAGGTTGTTTTTCAGTCGCACCTTCCTTAGCTAGTTTATCAGCTCTTCACTACTGAAGTAAAAGGATTTTTTTTTCACACGTGACGTATTTGGCATATAAGCCTAGACTTTTTTGTAACTTTTGTAGACCAAATGGTATTTAGGGGGCTAGTTAGTAGTCTACAGATTATCTTCATTGCACATTGAACCATTCAGTCTAAAAGTGCTTGGATCCCCTCCTCAGTAAATTCTGTGTGTAGCGGCTGACGACACCAGTTCTGTATTGGCTTCTTATTCTTCTTTGGCTTCCTGCACAGTGCTCTTTTTTTTTGCCACACCCTTTTTAACATGCTGTTCTTACTGCCTGATCATGGTTGCAGATTCATTCATCACAAAAGTCTTACTTCTCTTAGAAAAGTTAGCTGCGTATCCTTTACAGGTTGTTGCAGAACCAACACCAGCATTTTTTGGCTGTTGTGGTGTTTCTAGGCAAATTTACATCCAGTAATTTGCCATTGCTTTCTGGACGGTCGGCTTCTCAATACTACTGTCCAAACCAACGCATCAGGCAAATTTACATCCAGTAGTTTGCCATTGCTTTCTGGACGCATTAAGAAATTAAATGAACTGCCTCTTCTTCACTTCCGATGTCAAGGGAGATAAAGGTGCTGGTTCTTACTTCTCTGACCATAGACAGATCTTGCTGTAGAGTTTCTCTGAAGTAATCTTTCCATCTTGTTCTTGGGCTACCTCTTGATTTACATCCCTCGCCCTATTTTGGTATATGTCTTTCATGGTATGGCATCACGGGGTATTCTCAATACACCATTTGATTTGTTGTCTTTGTATGTAACTTAGAAGTGGTTTTATGCTGAGGTTTTCGCTTATGACTTCATTCCTGATTGTATTTCTTCTAGTCACCCCTGCACCTCTTCTCAGACATCTCATAAGTTGAGTTGAGTCAAGAATTGACATCACAGCACTGGCGCATTTCCATGTGTGCTCTGTCCTCATCTTCAGCAGCCAGGTATCAGACAACAGACATCTTATTTCCATGGTTTCTAATTTTCTTTCCTGATTTGTTGAGAGTGATCATGTCTGGCACTGGTACCACAGGGTGGGAATGAATATGCTTTGAATGAGATGCTTCTTTATGGTGACTGGGAGTGTCTTATGCTGTAAGCAAAGGGATAGCTGTCTCAGTTTTGGGGCTGCTTTACTGCAAACCATTAAATGGGCTGAACAAAAACCATCATCATCAGGTGCCTTGCCGACTGGCGTCGGCCCTCATGCCTCTCCATAATCCACGATCTCCTGCAGCATGTATCAGTTCATGCGTAGACACACCTCCATGCAACAAGACTGTCAAGAAACTTCTCTCATTGTCTTCCTCTGTCCCTCCTTCCACAGATCTTTCCAGTGGTCACAAAATGTTCCATTTTCCCTCTTCTCGTAACATGGCCGAAAAAGGATGACTCTGATAAGTTGTCTTCAGGCTCCCGCCTCTTTCAAAACCTCTTAGTTGCTCTTTTTGATGTCCACGGTAAGTCTCTTTAAACAAAGGCTATAGGAGTCAAACCATAAACAAACCAACGGGAGTCAGGGGGAAACCACTGCTGTATTATCCCTATAAAATCAAGCCTCGAAACATAATGAACTGCAATACGCCACCAAAAGTAATGAGTAATGAGGGAAATGGTAAGGTCCCAAAGTACCGTCTTCAGAGGACTATTCTGCAAAGCTCTCTTCCCTTTCTATAAACTGTTAAAGGAATGTTGGTGAGAGAGGCCAAAGATGCTAAACTAGATTGTATGATATCTTAAAGAAAATTGGCACAAGACAGAATAAAATAGAGGAATAGACTGTGAGTCCTATGTGACACACAAATGGCACTAGATGCTGATGATTATCTAATTCTTCTTCGCATTTACCAGCTGTAAACTCCAGTGAAAAGTTATGGGTGTTTGTCCACCTCAGGGCATTAGTCTTGTTCCAGAACCTGAGTGTTACACACACACATCCATTTCTCAGATTTGACTTATCTGAATGCAGACTGTTGAATTCTTGCCTCTTAGGCAGATGAAGGAGCCTCCCACTCAGTTGACTCATATGACATGCTTGCTGGGAAGGCAGTGGGTCGATTCCTGTTTTCCCCACAATGGGAGACAAGGTTGCTGACGATGTGATTGATTAATATAATAATAATCATCATGTGCCCTGTCAACAGCATAGGCGCTCATGCATCGCCACAGATCACGATCCCTTGTTGCCTGTAACAGCTCTTTTGATATCACTCCATGCCAGTGTTTCAGCCCATCCAGCATCATCTCTCTTGGTCTGCCTCTACCCCTTTTTCTACTGATCTTTCCAATTGTCACAATGTTCTCCAATGTCTCTCTTCTCATAATGTGGCCAAAGAACAGTGTTTGTCTCTTATCGCTGCATAAAGAGACCAACTTTCATTAGCTTCATTATATAAGAATGAAAGTATTATACTGTACCAGAGATAATGCACATGGCTCCAGCCAGGACATAGGGCAGTCGTCTCTTAGCACACAGACCCCAGACACCAAGTCCTGTTGCCACAACATTACTTATCAGTGACAGAAACACCATTGCCGCACAAGCAGACAGCCAGCCTAAAAACAGAAGACATTAAATTAAATACACTGATGAAACATTCTTAGCTATTCTTCAAACTACAACAATAAGGCAGACGTGGTTAGGGCCTTGTGGGAGAGCATGTACAGTTCAGAGGAGCAGATGGACCAAAAGTCTGGTGAGATTGATGCAGCGGGGAGTGATGAGAGGTTCTGGCAGATGCTCGAGGCTCAGAGGAAAGGCAATACGGACGTTTAATCAGAATGATACTGGCACTATAAGTACTGGAACTCTTCAATAGCTGCTGAGGATGGGGACGGAGCACTTATGGGAATGCCCCGAGAGCTGTGATGTCGGTTCTTGAATCAACTCAACTCAAACTACAAGTCACAGTCGTTTTCCATAGGTATCAGTCCAATTCCTCACCATAATGTTTCCATAAGGTTTTGATCTACTGCCAGCTTGCTAGGCCTGTTGTAACTAGAAGAGAAAAGATCAGAAATGGCGATATCAGGAAAGAAGTTGGACGGAACCCAAATTAAAATACATCAAGAGACAACAGATCAAATGGTTTGGGCATGTGTCAAAATTACCACCAGACGGTGCACCATATTAGAGAGCCCTGTCTTAGAGATATAATGGGAGCAGAACCAGAGGCTGTCCACGCAAGCGATGGATAGCTGGAATATCCGAGGCCATAAATATAGCACATACCAAGGCTTTCACCTGATGATTCTTCAAAACATGATACTGAAAGGCAATACAGCTCTAGAGAAGAATGTTGAATAATGAATTAAAAATCAACATCATAGCACTTGGGACACTCCCATGAGTGCTCCATCTCCCATCTTCAGCAGCCAGCAAAGAGTTCTAGTTCTGATAGTACCAGTAACTGCTGATTGTTTATCCGTCTCGCCCTTCCCTTGAGTGTTAAGCGTTGGCCAGATTCCCTGCTAAGTGCCCGCAACACCATTCTCCTCAGATCGTAGTGATCTCTTTTGTGCCTCTGTACCGCTCACTCACTTTTAAAGGGCCCTCACTGTCACAACATGTAGCTTGTCATACATCAATTCACCAGCTAGTGATGCCAAACCGGCCAGTCTATCTGCCTGCTCGCTTCCCAAAACACTGGCATTACCAGGAGAAAATATCCAAAGTGATGCTAACTACTCTGGAGAAGAAGAACAACAACAAGCCACAGTAAATTACTGTTGGTTTCCAAACATCCAATACTTATTCTATAATATTTTACTGTCTCCAACTCTGTATCATTAATCAGAGAATTTCCCATGGAGGTTCCGCCACCCTACACCCCATGAATCAAGTCCCAAAAGGCGTTGTTGTCATCACATGCAGTTAGCGTGCTTTTTCTTAGACGCTCAGCTCTCAACCTTTCTGCAATACTTTTTTTTTCCCTTCTTGATTTTTCCAATCCATTCAACAGGGTCCATGGCACTTTGTTTCTACGAATGCATCTCAATACCTGTTTCACTTATGTGCCATTTGCACACATCTTTATATCATAGTAGAGACCGACCACGACTGGCTCCAGCTGATGAGCCGTGCAGCTGACGTCACCGTGTCGGGCTAACGATGCATTAATGCAGTGGTTCTCAAACAAGAAATAAACTATTTTTGAAAGTGGCGAAGAAAGACAACATAAATTTTAACATTTAAGTATCTACAGGTCTTATTTATTCATTTCAAAATTTTTAGCCAACTTTTCTTGATTATTGCCACAGCACCCCTGGCATATGCTCAAGGAACCCTAGGGTGCTTCGGCACACAGTTTGAGAACCGCTGCTTTAACGCATTGTTAGCCCAGCCCGGTGATGTCAGCAACATGGCCCATCAGCTGGAGCTGGTCATGGGCTGACCTAGACATCTTCTACCCATCTGTAATTCACCATACAGGCTGTCCTTAGGTACTCTGCCATCCTCCATTCCCCAGGTATGACCCAACCACCTGAGTTTTCAGAGACTAGTCAATGAGAAAAAAGGATAACAATAAGGTTATTTACCTGAGCTGACACACATCTGAAATGACGAATGAACCTTGAAGCACTTCCACCACAGCCCCCATGACTGCACTTTCCCATCGTAAAAGGAAGTTCTCACCCAGTCATGACCAGCCAATGAGGCAACAGTCAGTACCACAGCAATCGTCACCATGACAACCGCTAAAATCTGGCAGATATAAAAAACTATCAAATGGCTATAATTTTAAAAGATATAACATGAAATGAGATGAATTCAAGAAGGCTGAAGAAATAAGAGAAATGTCTGGGCTACCAGTGGTGATAACAGTTAAAAGACAAAGAAGAAGGTGCTATACTGGACCCATTCAGAGAGGAAACGAGCAGAGAACCATCAAACAGGCACTTAAATGGGAAACAGAATGATGAAGTGAGGACCCCAAAAAAGGCCCCTAAAATAAACATTTAGAATAATAATAATAAAGGTAAAGTTATATGATATTACATGGTCGTTGATGTCTGCTCCAGGCCTGGTACCTGGGGGGGGGGGGGGGGGGGGGATATGTCAATTACTTTAAATTTAAACCTCACACCTTGAAATATATTATTTGGCTCTCCTTCTAACTTTGTCCCCATATTATGGCGGCCAAACAAATACCCTAACAGGGCCTTAGTCATATGCAAATTGCAGAGTGCCTGCTGAGGAACAAATCGCGGCAAAACTAGGATTGCCTCCAAATAAGGAGCCAATATTATCAAGGGCAAACAAATACTCTAACAGGGTCTCAGCGATATGTTAATTGCTAACCTGTTTCTGCGACTATGCTGCACCGTCGACAGTATTCCCCTGTCACTGGGACTCATGAGCAAATAAATTGAAGTAAGTTGCAGGAGATGTGGTAGCTGCTGCTCGTGAGTCCCAGCCATCTAGTTTAGCCCCCCCCATTTGTGCCGCGTGTAGCAGCGCCGGGGATACTCTCAGCGTTGAGTTTAATCGGAAGAACACTAACGCTAACCTGCGTCGGAGTGCTCAGTCTGTCTGCCATTTAGCTATTATCATGTGTATTGTTGCGTTTCTCGAAACTGTAAACGGATAGTAATCCTAGTTTTGCCGCGATGTGTTCGTCAGAGGATTAGTCCGCATTTTACACATGACTGAGGCCCTGTTAGCGTATTTGTTTGGTAGCCAAAATATGGGGACGAAGTTCAAAGGAGTCAATTATTCTTCCCCTTCTTCTTGGGAGGCTGCATGGTCTCGAGGCATGGTGTCTGCCTTGAGTGCTAGAGGTTCCGGGTTCAATTCCCGGTGAGGGCTGGGATTTTTTCATGTGGACTTGCACTTCTAGTGATTCTGCCTGGTCTCTGGGTAGTGAGATCAGACGCCCGTGTGCATTGTTGTGTTGCACATGTAAAAAATCCCTTTGCAGTTGAAAATCGAAAAGAGTAGCCTAACAGTGCTGCCCGGGCAAAATTTTGGAGTTAAACAATTTACCCAAAGTATTTCAGGATCCTCAGCGGTGCTACAGAGCCTGTGCATTGTGCTGAGCTTCTTCGGACTCAGACGAGTTAGCAGAAGAACGAAGCACTTATGGGTTACTCTCCGTGTGCCATTATGCTGATCCGTTGTTCAAAACCTCAAAAATCTCTTCTTCCTTTCTCCACTCTTGGAATGCCTCGCAGTGGAAGGGAAGGAAAAGAAAGATCCCTGAAACGGAAGTGTCTGCTTGCTAGGTATTTAACTTTTATGTCTCCCATTTTTCACTCCGATAATTCTGTGATCCATCTTCTGCGTGAAGGACTGTACATTTTCTTCAAATTCTTGTCCTTTTCATTCTAATCAGTTCATGAGATCTCTTCATTTTTCTACAGAGTACAGTAAAATAAACAACTGGACTGTCGGTTTGCTGGCCAACTACTAGTAGTACTCTGTAGTACTACTAGTAGACATTCACTATTCTATTCACTGTGTTATCTAACTATTACAAGTCTTAGACTAACTGTAACCGACTGTTGACTGAAAGCAGGCGAACTGCTAATTATTCATCGTCTGTTTTCAACACATATTTAACACAATGTAATGAGTGGTTTTTTTCCTGTTGCGGAGGGGGAAGATGAAAAGACCAAAAAAGATTCATTCATTCGCAGATGCACGGTATCGGTCATAAATAAGTCAAAATCAAACAAACAGAGAGAATATGCGTTCCATGTGATTGTACCTTGAAAGGGCGAATTCGTTGAAACTCCCCCATTGCATGTAAAAATGTCTGTAACTAGAATAAAGGAAGTGTTGCTCGCTAAAGAAACCGATTCTTGGAGGTTCAAGCTCTGAATAATGTGGCTCCTTCTGTTTACATATTCAACACAGCGGAAGTTCCTTTTCTGAGGTTTGCCTAAATACAGCGCCGTAAATGAAATCACCAAGAGATAGTGCCAAACTATGTGAATTATTCAAGTCACAGAAAGTATTGTGAACGGCACTCATAGAAAGAAGTAGAAAGATAGAAGAACACACTAGACAACATAAAAATCGAAATATAGTTACCGTGCCGGGAATTGAACCTGTCACCTCCAGACGTGATGTGATAAGTTGGAGGGTAACTTGTGGGATGACCCGTTTGCTGTGAAGCTGAAACTAAGATTACCAGATTACATGTTATTTTTTTCCCCATCTTCTTCTTTTGTCATCTCACTGGTACCAGGTTGTAGCCCAGTGTCGGGGTTTTCTGTATTTGTCTTCCGCTTCTCGGGTGGCTTGGGTGATTGATTTGTTCATCTCTTTTGCAGGTTTCGGTTACACCATTTATCCATCTCTTTCTTGGTCTTTCTCTAGCTTTCCTTTAAGATATACAGCTGTAATAACTCTCAAATGCAGTTTGGTCTGGCTGCATTCTCACTAGGTGACAGAAACATTTAACTCTTAGTGAATGTAATCCGGACATAGTCTTATTTCAGCTTTCTCTCTAGTCTGGTATTCGTAACCCTGTCTCTTCTTGCTTTGTTAGTGACCTTGCGTAGACAGCCCATTTCAAATTAACATGAAACTAACCAACATTTGAAAAAAAACTTATTATATTAAATTCGGTGTCGGTTCCACAGTCAAGGTTGGGTACAGTGGATCACTGTTCTTCTCTTCTGGAATGCTCACGGTATCAGAGCAGAAGAGATTTACGGAATGGGCCATCCTGTTTGCTTCGTATAAAGTACTTTTCAGTGTCTCTGATATTTCTGCTGTCCATCTCCTGTGTGGTCAACCTCTGTCTCTGTTGCTGTTGTATCTTTATAACATAGGTTCTTCGTGGTGCCCTGTCTGATGCTAATCTTGTTACATGGCCAAACTTTTTGATCTGTTGTTTGCATGTAAAGTTCACTATAGGTTCTGTGCCGACTCACCTCCTGATATTATCGTTCCTAAGTCAATATTTCCTCGTCACCACTGTTGTCTTGGGAAAGTTACGAAGTCAGGCTCTCACTCTTCTCCTTAGCGCGACCTTTGTGCCATTATCGGAAAACTACGAAATGTGATTTGTTTTACATTGTATTTCTATTTTACACACCTTAGTACTCCATGATCATCAAAACTGTGAACCGTATTCTTTCATCTCTGAAAGTCACTGCGTGCGCACATTCTAGATTGTTCCGGAACTAATTGTTCGTTCATCTGTTCTTCAGTTTGATTTGCACTGTCACATGAACGGAGCAAGTCAGAGCTGCGATTGTTTCACGTGGACTACTAGTAATTCCTCTGGTCTTTGGGTAGTAAGATCAGACGATCGTGTGTATTGTTGCGCACGCAAAAAAAAAATCCTTTGGCAGTTGAAACGAGAAGAGTAGCCTAACGGCGCTGCCCGGGCAAAATTTGGAGTTTAAAATCTTCCTAAAATATTTAAGGATCCTCGCCGGTGCTACGGAGCCAGTGAACTGCGCTGAGCCATTTCGGACTCAGACTTGAGCTAGAAGTAGAACGCAGCACTTATGGATTACTACCTGTGTGCCATGATATTGATATGTTGTGTAAACCTCAAACGGAGCAAGTATGGGCAAATTCGCTTGTAGTGAAGTTGAAACCTCGTCTAAGTCACAGAGCCACACATAATGTACATACAAGCAAGTTAGTTTCGTATCCTTCACAGGACATCGTAGAACCAGCCCCCAGCATTGTGTGCGAGTCAGACTCATAATCCAACGTACCGCGATCGAAACCCACTGTGGGCTGCGTGGATTTTAATCGTGGTATGGGACGTCGCATGTCGACCCAGCCTCAAATGGGTACCAGGATGGCTGTCCTGGGGAAGTAAAGAAAAGACGGCCGGAGTAATGCTGATCACATTACCCACCGAGTGCCGATTGGTCTGTAAAAATATGGGTGCTCTTTCCATATGCCCGATGCGCCTAAGCGCGTGTAAAGGAATCTTTACTTTATTGACTTCACTGTGGGTGTTGTGGTTTTTCTAGGCAAATGTACGTCCAGTAGTTTGCCATTGCCTTCTGGACGGTCGGCTTCTCGATACCACTGTCGAAACCGGTGCAAGGTCCGTAGCTGGGATCGAACCCGGCACCCCGGCATTACGAAGCGTGTTTGCAACAACTAAGCCACAGACTCTAACACATAAATCAAAACAAAACAAAAACAAAAAATAAACCCTTTGCAATATAAATAACAACTCATCAAAAAAAAAAGAACCTTCGCTTTTTTAATAAAGTTTCTAAAAAAAATTGTTTCATCAAAAATCATACAAAATTAATTAATTATATTAATGGTAAATTTTATAAATTGTGAATTTTTAAAGGATCTTAAGGTCCCAGAGGACAGTTAAATTATATATAAAGTAACACAAGATGCCTTCATTAGCACCGAACTAGTATTAACTCATTTGGTACAATTGAGCTATCATGCGTTTACGGCTTACTCACTACATGCTAACCTTTTCTAAACATGGTGGCTTGCCATATAATTGCTGGATACCAGACTGAAAGCATGAAGAGAAAGGTGAAGACAGGTATGCTTCGCGCAGAGTGGCAAGCTTCACTAGGAAGGTCATGGGTAGTGAGCATTTTCGGATCTTTTCTGCAAGCTATGCCGGCGTAGTGGGTAATGAACAGGCAGACAGATTGGCTGGATCTGCACCACTTGGTGACAAATTGATACATGACAAAGTAAATGTGGGGAAGGCTCTTTGGGAACATGCAACGGAATCAGTAGAGAAACAAAATTATTACAGCCTGGAGAGAATGAGGCATCTGGGTGTAACCAGAGGGTCTGGCCGGCTCACTACGCTCAGAGGAAAAGCAAGACGAACAGATAACCAGATTGTGACCGGTACCATCAGTATTGGAACTCTGCGCTGGCTGCTGAAGATGAGGACGGAGCACGCCGGGGAATACACCGAGTGCGATGATGTCAATTCTTGACTCAACTCAGCTTGCTAGATACTAAGCATCAGTACGTCAAGATTGCGGGGAATTACGTGAATATACGGTCCCTGGTATGCAGGAGGGCGACAGTACGTCAAGATTGCGGGGAATTACGTGAATATACGGTCCCTGGTATGCAGGAGGGCGACAGTACGTCAAGATTGCGGGGAATTACGTGAATATACGGTCCCTGGTATGCAGGAGGGCGACAGTACGTCAAGATTGCGGGGAATTACGTGAATATACGGTCCCTGGTATGCAGGAGGGCGAGGGAATAAAAGAGCGGATTTTCTAGCTACAAAAGCAAAAGCTGCGGACATACTGGCACTGGACAAGAGAGATATTCAGAAGACGAATGTTGACAGAAGACATGAGATTAGATAAAATAATATGTGTAAGACTGCGTAAAGGAGAAATTAAGAGTGGATCCGGCAAGGAGGGAAGTGCGAGAGGAAGAGAACGATGTGTTTACAATCAGCGTACTGCGGCAAAAGTTAGCATCTGCAACCTCAAGACATTTGCTGCGGGAGACGGAGCATCTATGGGTATGCCCGGTGTGCTAGGATGTCGATTCTTAAATCAGCGATCAATTATCATGTAATTGCTATAAGAATCCTTCCTACCTCAATGTTACTGTAACTATGATTAGCCATTTTAATTAATCTCCTTGGGTCTAAAAATAATAGCTGTAGGTAAAAAAAAAAAAAGGTACTTCGGAATCAACAATTCAAATAACACATACTTGAGACTGAAAAGGTTAAATATCCAAGAAATGACAGCTTTTCATTATAAAATATACTTCCAGTTACGGATGCGAGAGTCGGAAAGCAGCAGCAGCTCTTGGCAAAAAATTATACAATTTTGAGAACAGCTGTCTTAGAAGAATAGTAAATCTCTACTGTACAGATTTCAGATCCAATGCAGAAATAAGACAAAAGACCAAGCAAGAAAATGCATCAAATTTTGCGCATCTGGAACTGCATCGACCATGCAGTCAGAATGGATAAGACAAGACTTCCACATCTAGCCCTCATATGGACACCGGAAGGGTAACGAAAAAACGGGGAAGACCAAGAGAGGCCCTGCGTAGAACCATCATCAGAAAAGGCTCAACTATGGGCATAACAAACAACCAAGATCTAAAACAGGTAGCAACGAACCGCCAGTCATTGAGAGCTATGACCTCTGCCCTATGTGCCGCCGCAAGAGGAAGGACTAATTAACGAATACTTTTAGTAAGCGTATTAATTGTTTACTGAATCATTAGTTAAATGGCATTTGACAATACTTCTATGTGTTGAGTTGAATTAAACTGCTCCCAGAGGCGACATCACAGCACGCGGTGTATCCCTATAGGTGCTCCGCCCAAATCTTCAGCAGCCAGAGCAGAGTTCCAGAACAAATAGCGCCATCAGCAGTCTGATTATATGTCCTTCTTTCCTTTCCTCTGAAAGTTTTCTTTGAGTAGCACAAGTTAGTCAGATTAAGTCTGCATCAAATACAATCAGACAAGAAAAGGCGTCTCAATAGATATGACACAAGAGATGTTAATATTCTGGGCTCATCCCGAGGAAAGGCGTACAGAGAACATCCAGACAGGCACTTCAATGGGAAACAAAAGGATAAAGGAGACGAGGATGTCTACAAGAGACCATATGACGAAAGTCTGATGAGAGATACAATGGGTGCTGAATTGGATTCTGTCCAAGACCACGTCAACAAGGGGGAAAAAAAGCAGAAAGAAAGAGAACGCGACAAAATCAGAATTTGGGGCAGACTGAAGAATAACCAGAGACATGTGGCGTTGGGTTACAGATATATCGAGGCAGAAATATGTAATGCACCTACTGGTGTCAACAACAAATTATGAAAAAACTTTCCAGTAATCGATATATCAAAAGCAAATTAAAAGGAATATTTCAATGAGTTAAAAATGTAAGCCATTGGATACAATAGAAACCAAATAAAAAGGCGATAGGAAGATCAAGGAAGAGATAAATGAACGATGTAGCTGCATCTTGCAAAAAAGATGAACTAATTCATCGCTTGAGCGCTCGAGAAGCAAAAGACACTTTCAGAAAACGACGCTGGGCTACAACCTGGTAACAATATGAGGATAGCAGAAAATAAAGAAGCTATTGACTTTGAGACTTGTTTTGATGACAGTAATATTTCGGAGACTCAAATTAATTCCACAAAAATGACTGCAATTCTAAGTCTTTTAGCGTAGGCTTGGCTGCTAGATGTACCCCACTAGGCGATAAACATCCGGCGACACAAAGTGCCACCGTGCGAATGAGGATCACTGGGTGGAGAGGTCCCAAAAAAACCATTCAGCCGTTATGACCATATATCTATGACGACTAGGCTATATTTATGGCTCCGCTATATTCAGGGCCCTCGGCAGAAGTCAGGGTGGGGCTTCAAAATAACAAAAATTTCGTCCCACGAGAAGACGACTATATAATATAAATGTTAATTTAAATCACTGCAACTGTAAGTCTTTTAGCGTTGGAATTGCCTTTCGATGTTTGTTTCAGCTATCTTTTCTTCGTTGCTTTCAGCTCCGAATGAGAATAAGAGAGTTATATGTCACAGTAGTAGTTAGTGACGGGCCATTTGTTTTATCTCTCCAGAAAACATCTCCAGAAAACAGGATGCTGGTACTTACTACAAAGGTCTATAAAGTAACACTGGAACATATCAAATAAAACACCGACGCATAAAAAATGTATCGATACCATTTCGTACCGCCAGGAGGGAAGAATCTCCGGTTTGTTGTATGTTTTTACATGCAAACTATACAGTCTGTTGTGGGGTCAACATGGGAAAATATGTTCAACAAACTAGTCCATTTGTGACGTAAAAGAAGGGCTTCCAAGGGATTTTTCTTCTTTAAACAACTTCCTGTCATTGTATTTGCCCATCTCTTGAAGTTTTTTTCGCCAGTTATCGAACTTGGGAGGCAGATGTTTTGCAAAGACTAGACCTCGATAAGCTCTAGCTTTTGATTCCTGCAATCCATACAAGAAACAATAGATAAGATTATTTAGTTTATTAAATACACTAACTGCCGAATCAAGCAGCGCTGAAAATAGGGGGGGGGGGGGTAGGGATACTAGAGTGTCGGACCTATATCGGGACGTCTCGGCAATCGGTCTCTCAAAAAGACAAGGCTGAGAGGAGTAGGAGGGCCGTCGGGGTGAGCGTGGAAGCCTGGGGAGTGATCCTGGGTGGAGCCGTCCCGGGTGCAGTTCTTGGTGGTAGTAGCAAATGTTAAAATAATATATATATATAGTATATTTATATATATAGTATATATATATATGTATATATATATATATTAGTTAGTTAGTTAGTTAGTTGGGTTATCCTCATTGCACTCCGGACATGTCCATAGGTGCTCAGATCCTCCCCTCAGTATGAACCCCAACGTCCGATTGCTAATAGTACCAGTTCTATGTTGATTAACAAGTCTTCTGGCGTGTATGGTGTGCGTCTCGTTTTTTGCTGTGCCAATCTTAATTCCCAAGTCTGCCATTCTGGCGAGTGATGTGGATTCACTGCCACCAAAGTCCTCTATCCTCTATCTACTGTATTTTATATATATATATATATATATATATATATATATATATATATATATATATATATATATATATATATATATATATAAATATAATACAGTAATAATGTTATAACGTAATATCTTGCTCTAACCAATATAATGTATTCCTTATAAAAAAAAGAGTAGCTAACAACTTAACATCCTCATATAGTCGTCCCTATGTGGGATGCAATTTTTCGTTATTTGAGGCCCCACCTTGGCTTTTGCCGGGGGTCCTGAATGTACCCGGGCCATAAATATGGCCATGATTTAATGCTTTCTGCTCTGCACGCAGGGCACCAGCTTCAGCTATGTGAGTCTATTACAATCACAACATGTCGGGCTTCTCTTTTCTCAGGACATCGGAAAACAGCTATTATTGCCTCCACTCCATTCTCATACTGGGTGGAATGACGCTGCACTGAGGCAGACTGTTTTCAAGCAGTGTCAAACCCCGCCCACTCTTCTTAACTCTCACTACTGACGCATTTGCAGATATTATGATGTCACCCGGGCGTGAATTTTCATTGATCAGCTCTTACGCCGCTGACTCTGTTTCACCAGCTATCCATTCCCAGCATCCAGTGTCCAAGTTAACTATCATTCTGTGCAAGCCTGTTTTGCTTGGCGGCACTGTGACGTATTCTTCACCACTATCTTGTCAGTAGCTAACTCGTTTCAGCTGTTGCCCATTGCCATCACTTAAGGCCTCATATAGAAAGTGATCTTTGTCCGCTGCGACTTTAAGCTACATTTTCGCATGTAAAACCTTGCATCTCTCATATACAGATGGTATCACTTGCTGGAAATATAGAAGGGAAAATGGCTTGGTCACTCACATCGTCACGGTGAAACAGCTGGCCCACTGAACTCCTATATAAAAATCCGCCTTACAGTGTAAGTATAGGCTGTGGTGCTCAAGTCTCACTACAACACAATGAAACACTATCATCTGGAAATACGGACAGGTGCCAACAAGAACTTAGAAGCTATGCTTACCACGTAGCGTTCGCCAATGTATAAGAGCGCGGCTAGAGCATAACACACACGAACCATGTCTATTGGCAGCATCACATGCCCTGAGTCTTCTTCCATGTGGGAATAACATTTCCTGCAGATATGGATGTCGTCATTCGTTAGTCAAGGCTCCAACATCTCTGCAGGTTATATCTCAATCTCCATTCCCCCTCCTCCCCCAACAGACGGTCGAATATTTTAAGCGGTGGTAGGTAGTCTGCATGCAGTCGTGGGACCTAGGCTGCATGTAGTCGTGGGACCTAGGCTGCACGTAGTCGTGGGACCTAGGCTGCATGCAGTCGTTGGACCTAGGCTTCATGCAGTCCTGGGACCTAGGCTGCATGCAGTCGTGGGACCTAGGCTGCATGTAGTCGTGGGACCTAGGCTGCTCTATCTCGTGGGACATAGGTGGGTTGGGGTTAGGCCCAGTTTTATATGTTTTGGGGTAGTTAAAAGCATCAGAAAGCCGGGAAACCCGCTCTTACCACAGTCGAAGATATTGTACTGTCGTGTGACGTCATCCTGGGGGGGGGGGGCGGAGGGGGAGAGGGCATTAGGAAGCACCTCTCGGCACACTTATCACCCCTGTGCCAGCGGAAATCACACAAAATGTTTGTCACTGCCTAGTGACAAATTTGTCTGTTTCCAGCAAAATCTGAAATATTGCACACGATCAAAGTTAAAACAAACAAACAAGACAGACAGCCGTCAGATGTGCCAACACTTACAGTTCCACATCAGAATTGAAGCTCACTTTTGGGTAAACAGTCAACCACTAAAGGGACATTGCACTCGCAACAGTATACCCCATTCTGAAAGTAATCTGCTACCGGTATTTTAGTGCAGTTACAACACGTCGCGTGCACACAAACACACACACACACACACACACACACACAAACACACACACAATTATAACAACACTTAACATAAAACCCACAGCTCACAGTGTCGCATCAAGTAGTGACATTGTTAGCTGGGCGACGGAACCTTTGGACTCCAGGTCCAGGAATGGGACATTTGTATCAGCGAAACCTAACTAGAAACAAGTAACTTTAAAAGGCTTCAAGAGATACAGATATATATATATATTGAAAAAAAAAAAAGTAAAGGGCCATAATTTACCACCACGGTGTACCGGACATATGATGCTCGACTTATAATTTTGTTTAGAGAAATCAACACTTGATGGTTGATATGGTCAACAGCAAGACGGCCGTCTTTACCTCCCGTGACATTACTCGCTATCCATTTAAGGCTGGGTCGATGTGGAAGTCAAGGCCCATTCTGAAAAGTGGCGCCTCGACGCGGATTCGAACTAAAGACCTTCCCACCTGTATGCATATGCGAACTCCCAGATACGCTCATATTCGATTTAATTTAGATCCGTATAGGACTGATCGCTGATTGTGGAGAGGCGTGATCGCCTACGCCATTCGGCAAGGCACCTGATGAGGATGATAATAGAACTAAGTGTTACATGTGGTCGGTGTAGGTGTTTTCGGCGTCTGTGCGAACGCGCTTTGTAATGCTGGGGTGCCGGGTTCGATCCCAACGGCAGGCACTGCGCCTTGCGTTGGTTTTGAGAGTGGTATCAAGAAGCCGACCGTCCAGTAGAAATGGCAAGCTTCAGGACGCAAACTTGACTAGAAAACTCACAACAGCCAAAAGAAAAAATGCTGGGGTTGGTTCTGCAACGTCCTGTAAAGAATACGCAACTAACTTAAAAAAAAAGGTTTTACGGGCGCCATAATTATTACTTTCATGGAGGTTGAGCGGGTCATCTGTATCTCCATAACCCGTCTCTTCAGGCCACATTGAAGCTTAACCTCAACTTTCCGACCATGATGCTGTTTATGTGCCAATTTTCGTCCATGCTCAACTCATGCAGATATCGGTGTTTTTCTTCTTCCTGGTCCATTGTATTGTTTTGGTGGCATTTCATATTAAAAGCTCTGATGAGAGCTATATTAAGAAACGAAACAGGAATAAGTCTGAAAAGTCGGGGTATAAACTGAATACAGGAGCGCAGAATATTGATCCCTTCTATTCAGAAAACTAAAACTGAATGAAACGATCTTCTAAACGAATGATTTTATCACCGGAGCAAGATTTCACAGCAGTGAATTGAGTTACTGGATTCCCCTCGGTGCTGAGAACTCTAAAATTGAAGGAAACTGGCTTGAGAGTCTCTTCAGGTATATAAATATTCAAGAACACAATCTGCTCACTTTCTACTGGTTTCTCCAATATGTTCATTTTCCCCAATCACCATTTATTGAGAGGACGACCGGTACGGAGTCCCTTTTGCGACTGTGAAATACCGACATGAAACCCATACAATGATTCCATGAGTGTGGAGGTCATGCTTCAGGTTTGTGTAGTAAAGAGTAAGGTAAAGGATCCTCTTCTACGCCTTTAGGCGTACTAGGCATATAGGGCTTGACCTGTATTTTATAGGCCGATCGACCCTTGGTGGGTCAAGTGGTCAGCATTCGCCGGCCGCCTTTATTTCCTAGGACTGAACCTGGTACCCACTCAAGGCTAGGTCGACTGGGAGCCAATTTCATTGATGACAAAATCTAACTCCGCCAGGACCCGAACCACCCACCTTCCGATCCGCAGGCGAGCATCCAGCTGCTACACCACGGCGAGTCCCATATGAGTAGTAGGCAAAATGAAAACAAAATATACCGTAAATTGCAGCACAATGTTGATCTGGCAGACTACGCGACCCCACGAATCTTAGTTCAAAATTCTGAGTTACGTCAATATCAATCGTACTGCATTTACACCCACACTTGAGTCGACCTCTAGTTTTTTTATAAAAAAAAGTTTGGCTTGAAATCTCGACCAATACGCCACGATTTACGGAAAATCTAAGCGAAGCCAAGACAGACAGGCGTCATTACGTGAGAATCTTGAGACCCTGGAAGTTGTCGCAATCGCTCATCAGTTTCTTCTTCGTTTCGCCAGCGAACATTGGCACCATCAGCTGGGTGGTCATCTCTTCTATCAGCGGGTCTACAGTGTTCACCCAAATGTCTACCGTCTGCCTGAAAAAAAAAAAATACAGATACCTGCTTTTTTTTTCTTTGCTTTTAACGGTTCAGCAGTCTTACCCATTTAAATAAACGTTAGTCTCCCCAAACAAAGTAGGTCACCTTTCATTGACAACTTTGTTGGACTTGTCTACTGTCGTGAGTAACGGGTGTGCCGCTCTGTTGTTTGCTTTCATTTTTATCTTCCGAGAAAGAGAATTCCTGTGACATAGATTGCAGCTCCCACTAGGAGGGCTGTGTGTTAGACAGTTTGTCCATGTTTTTGGAATGTTGAAAGCGCTGGCATGCTGAAATATACAACACGCCATATTAACGGCATTGCGGACACCCCCGTAACCTTGTGCCAAGCTCACGTGCCTCAAGGTCGACCAAACAGAATTGAGCTAGGTTGAAGGTCGACCAATCAGAAGTGAGCTAGTGTGTAACACTGTGAAAATGTGGAGAGCAACATTACTATTACCTCTTACCCAAATACCCAACGTCTACCTAAAAACTATGCTGCAACTGCGCTGTTATCTCTTATATCCGCGGCTATACGTTCTTCGCCCAAATATCTACCGTCTGCCTGGAAGATGCGAAAATCTGGGTTTCCCCCCTTTTATTATTATTATCTGGGTTGTACTCTTCTCTTTCACCGGTTCTACCGTGTTTACGCAAATATGTACTGTTTGCCTGAACAAAAACAAAAACAAAAATACGATATAACTGGGTTGTCCTCTTCTGTTTCAGTGGTTCTACGGTGTTTACCCAGATAACTACCGTCAGCCTATGAGATAAAAAAAATATGGGCTGTCCTCTGCTCTTTCAGCGGTTCTACGGATTTACACGAATATCTGCTGTCTGAAAGATAAAAATATCTGGGTTGTGGTGGTTACTTAGTGACCCCCCCCCCCCACACCCCTTAACCCGGAGCTATGCATAGGACAGCACAGCTACCAGGAGGGCATCCCAACCAGACAGGTTAACGGGTCGAGAACACATGGATTCATCCAGGTAAAACGGTAAAACGGGTACCAGATAAAACCACGGGAAGTAAAGGCGGCGGGTGTGAGGTTGACCACATCACCCAATGATTGCTGGTGGTTTGATAAAATATAGTAAAAACAAAAGGCATTTTCCACACCTTCATGTCTATTAGAAATATCAATTCATTCATTATCATGCTGTGCCATTATATGTCACATAGGGCTCGTAGTCTATTCCTCCATTCTGTTCTATAGTGTGCAATATCAGTTCAATATCATGGATCAAATCCAGTTAAGCAGCTTTGGCCTCTCTCATCAACGTTCGTTGTAGGGGTTTCTTTTGAATCATAGCCCATATAGGGGAAGGATTTTTTTTTAAGGCGGCAATACTGCAGCCTGTTAACAGTAAATCACAACACAACGTGCAAGCCGATCTTACAAGGGTGAACGCAGAAGAAGAGGAAGACAAAGAAATGAGGTACAAATACGAGATGTACTCACTTGAACAGAGAGGCGGCAACGAGATATTCCCCTTTAATGTAGAATATGTAACCAAGGTAACAGTATCCGCCGGAAGTTCGAAAGTGCGTCGGGTTGTAAGCTTCTGTGTTTTGGTAGATCTCTTCTGCAAAACATTGGAGCGCTTCCTGGACAACAGCAACCATAGGTATGATAAGTTATCGGATTGATTTTTTTTTTAATAATTAACTTCGTAACTGTCCCAGTATAACGGTGATGTATGGCCATATGTCGGCGTTGAGTTATGTTGAGTTGAATCAAAAATTGACATCAAAGCACTTGGGGCATTCCCATGCATGCACCGTCCCCATCTTCAGCAGCCAGCGCAGAGTTCCAGTACTGATGGTACCGGTCGCAATCTGGTTAAATGTCCGTTTTGACTTTCCTCTGAGTGTAGTGAGCAGGCCAGACATTCTGGTTACACCCAGGTGCCTCATTCTCTCCAGGCCATGATCATCTTTTTTCTCTACCCAGTGGTGCAGATCCAGCCAGTTTGTCTGCCTGTTCATTACTCACCACGCCGGCATGGCCTGGAGAAAAGTTCCAAAGTATGCTCACTACCCGTGACCTTTCCAGTGAAGCTTGCCACTCTGCTCGAGGCATCCCTGTCTTCACCTTTTTCAGCATGCTTTCAGAGTCTGTTACAATTACGACATGTGTATGCATCTTGTTCTCTAGCCACCGGAAAACTCCAGTTACCGCCTCCACCTCTATTCTCATGCTAGATTTTGTGGTGTCAGATGCTAGGCTGTCTTGCACTAAAGATTTTCCATTGGCTTTCGCTACGAACCCTTAGGCACTTCTGTTTCCTCTCAGCACCGAACAATCTGTATAGTTAATCAGATCATCTGGGCGTGAATTGTCGTAAATCAACTGTTGGACTTCAACCTCCGTAGCCCCCGCTTGCCAATCTCTGCACCCCTGGCCCAATATGATCATAATCCTGCACAGGTCAGACTTTTCTGCCGATACTCTGAACCACTCCTCTCCTCGCCCAATGTTCTCCAGCATGCATACTTGTCTTATTGTGACTTATGCTTGAGCCATCCACGTTTTTCCCCTTTTTAGCCTCTGACCCTTTCCTGTAGCCAAAGCTTCACACAGAGGATGTTCCAAATCTGCAGCTACTCTGAGGTATGACTTAGCCTGCAGCACCTTTAGCCTATCTGCAATAGTCGGCAATGCAAGGATGTATCGCATTCACACAATCGGGGTGTCTCTTGTACAATCCAGGATCAGCCGCATTGCTGCCCTCTAGAGGAAATACAAGGAATTGTTGAGAGAACAAACTAACAGTAAACATCCACAAGACCCCATCAGCAAACTGAACTGAAAGCAACATACACAAATTTTCCGTCTACGAACAGGACACTGCAGGCTTAACTACCACGTGCATAAAACAAAGATTGTACAGTCCCCACAGTGCGCCTGTCAAAAAGGACCACAAACACCTGGGCACATTCTGCAGGTCTGCCCAGTCTACCTACAACTTTGAAAAGACACCTGGCCTCAAAAGCAAAGTGTGCAGAACAAGCTATGGGGAACCACGAAGGAAATGCAGCTGACATGCGAGTTCATAGAGCAACCTACCTGATGGTCTGATATAAGCACACGCAACCGAACGCAAAAAAGAAGAATCGTATATCTCCCATGACACCAAAAGCGGTCAAAGAAGAATTGAACAAAAAAGAAGACGATATGTGCTTACATCCAGATTGTTTTTAGCCAGGTTGATGAGGCCTTCGTTTCGACGTATCAAAGCTTTGACATCGTGTGACAGTGTTTCTGATCGGACAATCTCCACATCCAAGGCTCTGGCTAGAAATTTGTCAGCCTTAATAAAACCATTGTCTGCAGTAAGTAAATAAGTAAAGGCAGCATTTCACACACACACCCACACACACCCACACACACACACACACACACACACACACACACACACACACACACACACACACACACACACACACACACACACACAAACTACTCTAAGCATTCTTTCCTTTGTCATTTGAAGTACGGAAGAACATTTTCAAGAGCTGTAAAAACCCTATACTGCTACATAATAAACAGTTTAAAATATATTTTATTTATAATTAAACCAAACAAAATGTAAATACTCAGATAACAAGTACATACATAAGGGGATCTGGTTATTGATACCATCGGGATTTTTACTCCGCGCTTGCTGCTGAAGATGGGGATGGAGTGCTTATAGGGGTGTCGCGAGTATTGTGATGTCCATTCTTTATTCTAATTCAAAATTCCAACAAATACATACGCAATCACTTTCAAAATTACTTGATGCCGCAGCCCCCCTCCCCTCCTTTTCCCTTGAAACATCCTCACTCACCCTCCCCATCCCCTAAAAAAGCGGCCCCCTTCCCAGGTCGGAAATCACTGCCTTGGAGATATAAACAAAACATATGAAAACGTCTTCAAAGAAACTGGCTCGCGGAGAGAACAAACTGTCCACACCAGAAACATACAATCTACTTTTTGTGTGTGTGATGTTAGGTGAAGTACCCAACTGGAGTGCATATGAAGATGTTCCTATCTGGAGTGCAATGGGGGATATTTTCACCCAGTTTAGGATGGTTTGGGGGAAGGCCCAAAGCTGACCTAAAACACCGAGATAGTCCAGATACTTGGATTAAACGAGAATCTGGAGATAGGTGACTAACCACTAGTTATCACGGGGACCACGGTGATGCGACCCAAGGTTGCCACGTAAAAAGTAAAGGACCACCACGTGTTGTCACGTGAAACGAACCCGTGGTATAAGTCAGACTTGACTCTGGTCAAGTTTAGTTTGTGTCGACCTGTTGCAGTGAGAGGACGTACGACTGAAAGTGAGAATGTCAACGTGAGAGTGCTTGTGGAGAAAGGAGACCCTGCCGATGAAGTGTGAAGCCGAGATCGACCATGCCAGTGTGTGAGATGGCCAGAACCTCAAAGTGAATCCATGGGAGCCAACTTTAGTCAGTGAATGCTTGAAGAAGACTGTTCGTAGAAGGCTGCGTGAGTTTGGGTACGAGAGCTGTTCACTAGGACACCGACAGGACATTCTTGTTTGTAAGTGTAAATACGTCAATAAATTCATGTCTCGTAAGCTCACATCGGTGTCGGCTTGTGCCAGTTGTGTAACGTGGAGCGTGTGAGAAGATCATCCACCACACACGCATGAACACTACCTAGACAACGAGAAGAAACACACACCACTTATTACATGGAGGAGAAAGGACGTAGAGGGAGACGGAGAGAGACGACGCTGGACAGTCTGTGTCATGGTATGGAGGATCATCTGTGTCAAAATTGAGTGAAAGTACACAAGACAGAAGTTGTGGATAGACATGACTACCACGGCAAACGGCGCGGACTATAAAAATAAAAATAAGTATATTATTGGACCAATTATAGCACATTTGCCCATTCACTATATGGCGCGAGACCGACATTTTATTAAACTCACATGCACTAGATGTGTTAAGCAGTGTCAATTCAATGAATGGTGTCAATTTTAGACAGGGTCAACATGAGAGTCTTGGCTCCCAGGTCGACCCAGCCTTAAGTGGGTACAGGGTGCAGTCCCGTGAAGTAAAGGCAGCCAGCTTGATGCTGACAACATCACCCATCTTGTTCCGATTGGTTATACAAATATAGCTCTGTGCGCCCAAAGTGCTGGAAAAAGAACCTTTACTTTTTACTTTACAACATGGGAGTCGGGTAAATTATAAATTGTGGATTAGAACCCAACATTTTGTGATTAATATTCAAATATTCTGACCACTGCAACAGGCTCGGGTTTTTTTTTTTTTTTTTACCTTAGGGTCTAGCCTTTTTTTTTTCTTTTCCTTAGTGCTCACTGCTGTGTGAAAGATGGAAGTTTGGAAAGGCCGAATGTAAGACAGGCCTGCGTGCCTAATTTGTAACCCTTTGAAAATAAAGTTCGTTCGTTCGTTCGTTCACTGGTTGTAAACGCCAGCGGAAGGCTCTGGTTGCTCGTCCATGTCCGGACTTTGGTTTTGTTCCAGAATTTTGAGTTTTACATGCACATTCATTTTACCGATCTGTTGGTTCCTCGCTCTAAGGCAGAAAAAAACTTTAATTAGTTGCCTTTTACGTCATGCTTGTTTTGGGGCGGTGGATTTATTACGTTTTCTCCAACTGAGGAACCCGAGCATACACGTGGAGTTCGTGTTTCGTGAATTATTTATCCTCATTGTCAAACACGGACAGTCTTTAGAAGACAGAAGTAAACTAGTCTTGACAGAAACGAAATGTTTACGTACTATGCTAGGTGTAACGAGAGAAGATCGATCGAGGAACGATGATTTGGAGAGAAGAGTCGGCAAAAAATCAATACTGAACTTTATAGGTAGACAAAAAATCAAATGGTTTGGCCACATGACAAGATTGACAACAGACAGGGCACCACGGAGAGCAGTGCTGACAAATACAACAGTAAAAAAGCCAGAATAAGCAAAAGATAGACCACATAAATATTAGAGACAATGAAAAGTACTCCGTACGAAGCGAATAAAAGGCTCGCTCTAGAGATCTCTTCCTGCTCTGACGCCGCTAGTCATTCCAGGAATGGAGAAAAGAAGAAGAACAAGAATGGAGAAAAGAAGAAGAACAGGAATGGAGAAAAGAAGAAGAACAGGAATGGAGAAAAGAAGAAGAAGATTCTCACTGTTTTGCTGATCTACTGAAACATTATTTCTACCTACCACGGTCGTCTACCCATCACAGTCTTTACATGTCTAAACTAGTATTTAGTCAGTCTAAATGTGTATTTTATTACCCTGGTTACTGTTTATAGCTAAATCTAACCTATAAAGATCTGTTATGTGTGTGTGTTTGTGTGTGTGTAACACACCTTTCTATTTTGTTCAAATATTAATGTCTTTATTCTTCTACCTTGGTGTTTTATTAACATACCTCTCCATTTTGCTAAACCTCTTGTGGTAACAGACCTCCCTGTTTTGCTTAACTACCTCGGCAGTTTGTTAACATATCTCGCTGTTTTGCCCAATTACCTTGGTAGTTTGTTAACAAAGGTCAATGTTAACACGCTTACCACGTCCAGTTTCCCTAGATGAACGTAACATTCAGCAGCCACAAGCAAAGGGCTGATATAGTTGGAAGACATGCCGAAGAGGTGTTTGGCGTAGTTCGCAGACACTGTTGCTGCTGGGATCGCCTTGACGTACTTGCCCTGTGGAAAGTTGTATCGTGACAAGATATCACAACAGAGGGGAAGTACAACTAGCTGTTTCACAGTCTCACAGTCACAATTAAACGTTTAGGGTAGAAAGCCTTCATCCGCATATTACCTGAATATGATGTTGGTGTTTGTCCATCACAGGCGATGAAGATCACTTTTCATACAAAGTAGTAATGTTCAGTGCTTATGAGTCGACTGACTGCCTTTCTACCCCACCAGGACATCACACAAACGACAAACACCCGATGACACAATGTGCCACCATGCGGGTGAGGATCACCGTGGCGAGGTCCCAGAAACCGGGTTCAGTCTTTAGGCCATATTTATGGCCAGGTTATATTGCGGCCCCTGGCAAGAGCCAGAGTAGGGTTTCAAATAACGAAAAATTTCGTCCTAAAAAGACGAGAAGTAATTAAACCAGTGCTTATGAGTACGAAAGTGGCTAATTAGTACAATATAAACCTGGACAGGCTGTGATAACAACAAGTGGAAACCGCAGTAAGTGTGGGATTAGCGATACGGTTCATCCTAGTCTTCCTCCGTTTCTCTGCCTGTGCAACCTAGGCTGCCTAGCAGGCTGATGCACCATGCCTGAGGGATGTACGCCCTCCAGAACGGTCTTGTGTAGCAGCTTTTCGTGTTGGTGTATTGAAGCCAAAAGTGTTGAGAGCAGTTTTAGAGTATTTGTTTTAGCGCTTTTTTTGTCCTCCCTGGGACCTCTTGTCTCGCTGAAGCTTTCCATAAAATACTCTCTTCGGGAGGAGATAGTCTTTCATGTGGGCTAGGTGACCAGTCTAACGCAGCTGATGATTCTTCAGAATCGTGTGGAATGCAGTACTCGGGATCCTATCTTGCCATTTGATTTTGAGCAGCTTACTGAGACAGATTATATGAAACTGAATCAACTTTTTGACATGGCGCTGATACACGGCTCATGTTGCGCAAGCGTTGAGCAGTACTGGGAAAATTAAAGCTGTGTACAATTTTAGTCTGGTCAGCAGGGAGATACCACTTATGTTCCAGGCATTGGTATAAAGTCTGCCGAAACTGCTGCTGGTCTTTGAGGTTCTAGTGTTGATCTCGTGGTGAAAGTTGATTCTCTGAGATATGGTACTGTCAAGATAAGTGAATAAGCAACGTTATAGTAACGAACTAGAGGATAAAAATCACCTAACTGAGGTAGCTCCGAGAGAAATCCCCATGTCTGGCCAGTTTTAGCTATGACACAAGTGTGACAGTAAATATATTTAAGAGTAATGACACATTTGGACGCAACATATTCGAGTTTATACGCGCAGAGGGAAGTATAAAAGACAGCAAACCAATCGAAAAAAAAATACTATACTGAATTTGAGTATGTCACCTTAAATGACGACATTGAGACAGCCTTTAGGAAAAGGTTGCATGGATTTTTATCATGGTATGGGGCGTCGCAGGTCAACCCCAGCCTTAAATGGGTATCAGGATGGCTGTCTTGTGGAAGTAAAGACGGTCAGAGTAGTGCTGACCACATTACCCACCTAGTGCCGATGGCCTGTAAAAATATGTGGGCTATTCCCATATACCCGATACACATAAAGGCATAAAAAGGGATCTTTACTTTTCACCTTACTTTATTTAAAAAAAAAGGTGTCAACATTTCTCTGATCTATTATTTGTCCAGGGCCACAACTATGGATTATGTACATAATTTTTATCTAACCATTTGAGGGAAAAGCACCATTGGTTACAAATATTTGTTTCAACAAAGGTTTGAAAAAGACATACAAAGTAGAATAAGAAAATATCCCCGTGTGGGTTCCGGGGTGCCATTTAAAAAAAGAAACAAAAAATCAAAGAATAGGTCAACAGTCTCCTAACAAACATGTTGCAAAAAGTGACTAATTGGAGGTGTTTCTTTTGAAATCGGAGTGCCTCTACCTGAAGTACGACCAACCAACAGTCTGCATACAAATAATCCAGATATGTAAAACAGATGTACATGCAAAAACGCAAGTTCTGGAAAGCGGCCAAAGTCAAAAAGTGGACGACCAACCAAGGCTCTCCATCTGAGTTTACAGCCGGTGAATACCAATATGAAGAAAGAGGAGGAGGAGGAAAAATAGGATGAAAATGAGAAGATAGACATATTTTTAGACAAGCAAAGAGACAGACTGCCAGACAAAACAGACAGAAAGTCAGACAGTCTAGACCAGACTCGAAGAATGATGTCCTAATTATCTTAGAATGAATTAACTTCACTGCTAGTCATTTATTGTCTGTCTTTATCCGTGCCTCTTCCATGAGCGACTGGCCCTTTTGATAAGTGTAGCTGCACAGCTCCTCAAGAAGGATACGCCTCTGCTTGATCATCCGCTCTCTCGTGTCGTTGTCTGGGCTAAACTCGATCGGGGTTCTCACGACTTTCAGTCGGGGGCAGATATCTGAGTGAAGTTCCTGGGTAGAGAATCATAGTTGAATTTATTATGGTGATGCATTTTATCGTTGAGGATTTGAAAAATAAAAAAAAATAAAAGTAAACACCTGTTAACTCTTTTGCTCCCAAGCAGTTGTTTCTTTAATTCCTTCTTCTTTACATATCGAGATTGTAACTGACATGGAAACCATGCCGAGGAAGGTAAGGACAGGCATGCTTCGTGCAGAGTGGCATGCTTCGTTTCGGAGGTCACGGTTGAGAAACATTGTTTGTATCTGTTCTTCGGGAATGCCGGTGTGTTGGGAAATGAACAGGCGGACAGACTGGCTGGTTTTGCAAAAATTGGTGGGATGTTGATGCATGATAAGGAAGAGTTGGTAAGGTCCTTGTGGGAGAACGTGTACATTTGAGATGAGTAAGTGGATCACCACAGTCTGGTGAGAGTGATGCAGCGCCGAGACGAGAGGATCTAGCCGATGCTAGACGCTCAGAGGAAAGGCAAGAAGGACGTATAATCAGACGGCTACTGGTACCACTGGTATTGGAACTCTTCACTGACTGCTGAAGATGGGGATGGGGCGCTTATGGGAATGTCTCGAGTGCTGTGATGTCGGTTCTAGAATCAACTACACTCAACTCTTCTACTTCAAAGTGTTTAGCTTGAATGCGGTAAATAAGTTGACATTATGGAGTTCAACCCTGATATTAAGGGACACAAGAACTCAAACTAGTAATCTGAACATTCTTCGTCTTCTTCTTTTGTCGTCTCACTGATATCAGGTTGTAGCCCAGTATCATGTTTGTTGTTGTTGTTGTTGTTGTATTTGTTGTATTTGTCTTGCACTTCTCGGGTGGCTTGATGCTGTTTATTAGTCAATCTTCCTTGACGTTCAGATTTTTCAAGATGTCAGTATTTCTCCTCTTCTTTGTCCAAGATATTTTGAGATTCTTTCTATAGAACTTCAGCTCAAAAGCCCCACCTATAAAATATAGGTGTAGCAATATATTTCCAGTATACCTCATGATGATATTTCCAGTATACCTGATGATATACGAAGGCGTGGAATCGGGTCACTTACTTTACTTTTGCAACGTCTGTGGTTTAGGCGCTACAAACGCGCTTCGTAATGCCAGGGTGCTGGGTTAGATCCCAACTGCGGACGGTCTGTCTTGCGTTGGTTTCAACAGTGGTACTATGACCTGACCATGCAGAAAGCAATGACAAAATACTGAACGTACGTAAAATGTGCCTAGAAAGTCCACAACAGCCCCCCTTTAAAAAAATACTTGGGTTCGTTCTGTAACGTCCTGTAAAGGATACGCAACTAACATATTATGTTAACATTACTTTTACTGGTGAAGATAACTACCTTATCCATCAAGAAGTGTTTCTGTCCACAGTAAAAAGTGACTTTACAGTTTGCACACTGCAGGCTGCCATACGCGTTGCACAGTTCACACTTGTTCTTGTCACTGTTCTTCTTTGCCAGCAAAGTCACTTTTACCGGTGGCCGTTCTCTGTTAATTAACTGCATTTTATTTGGAGAGCTCTTTCGCCCTTGAAGATTGCCGGTTGTGCGTTTTTGGATTTCTCAGCTCTCATCTGCAATGAAATATACTGATCTTTATTTTGTTCTTTAATATGTCCCCCCCCCCCCCCCCCCCCACAGTTGCCGAAAAAGCAAGCTACATGGCTGACTTCACTAAATAGTACTTTGTTGTTCTAACTTATAAAAAAAAGGAAAAGGATGATCAAACTGGTCGGGTGTTTAATTCCATGGTAAAAATATTGGAATATCAACCTACGTATTTAATGACTGAGCTCGTAGGTGATTAAACCCGTATTATCGAACTGACAAAACAATGAGGCTCCAATTCCCAGCTAGGGAAATTAACGACTGACGTCCGATTGTTGATATTGGCAAGAAAATTGCTGTTAACATTTTGACTATCATATAATAGTGCTGAGCCATTGACTTTTAAAGCTGTTTTATCAATGTTTTCATAAGATCACTTTTTTTTACCTCTGTTGGACAGTCTTCATTACTGTTTATATATATATATATATATATATATATATATATATATATAAATATATATATATATATATATATATATATATATTAATATATATATATATTATATATATATATATATATATATATATATATATATATATATATATATATATATATATTAATATATATATATAATATATATATATATATATATATATATATATATATATATATATATATATATATATATATATATATATATATATATATATATATATAGCGCATTTTTCAATGGCTCTAGAAATTTCAAGTTTGTGGCACTTTCGAAAATGTTTACCATTTATTGCGCCCGGCTCTCTAGCGGAATTGGCTAAACCGGATTTCGCGGAGACCGGGTGACGTACTCCTTGTGGTCCGGGTTCAATCCCGGGGGTAGGCAGGAAAGCCACATTTTCTCCCAGATTTACGGTAATTACAATGGAATCAAGGCCGAAAGGTTGCGATATCCATAATACCGAGCCTAAGGGTTAACAACTCATGGCTTCTGGATACTAAAACAAACAAACAACAACCATTTATTGCAATTATTTTCACATGAACTGCAGTTGTATCTGTCGATGTTATTCTTGTTTTCTTTATATGATTAAGTAGGATAGTATTCGTATCAATACAGTACATTACAATAATTTTATTTTTATTCTTTTTATTCTTCTTCAGATAGTCCACGGCGTGTAGTGTTAGTAAGCATATATGTCCACAATCTTCTTCCGTTTCGTGTACTGTCTATCCTTTCTCAATCATATAATCTTCCAAGCTATGAATTAACATGGCCAACATCTTCTCTCTGTGTCTCGTTCTTCCTTTTTTTACCCCCCCCCCCCAACTTCCCACCATCACAATGTACCCCAGTCTTCTTTTTCTCATGACATGACCAAAGAATGAAGATTATCTCCTTTTGATAAGGGTAGTCATTTATTTTAGTGAGTTTATTTTAAAAATATATGAAACGTTGAGAAGACCATTGGTTTTATATGGTTCTAAAACTTGGAGCACAGCTGAAAGAGATGAAGCCTTATTACAGGTTTTCGAAAACAGAGTCTTACGACGAATCTTAGGACCCATCAAAGATTCAAACAGCGGGGAATGGAGAGTGAGAAGCAACAACGAAATTAATAATATGTTTAAATCACCAATGATCACTGGCATCATGAGAACTAATAGAATGAAATGGTTGGGGCATATTGAAAGAATGTCAGATGCAGAAAAGTAAAAACTGTATACACCGGGGAGATGAATGTTCGTAGACCACGATGGAGACCAAGAAGACGATGGAGAAATAATTTCTAGACAACTGAAAAGAGAAGGCCAACCAGAGAGATAAATGGAGGCGGGTGATATCTGCAGCAATGAACCTCAAGGGCTCGGAATGCTGACGAAGAAGAAGAAGAGTTTATTTAAAAAAATCTTCATTAGTATTTTTGCCTGGCTAGGGTATTCTCATCATTCGTCTATAAAACCTCATCTCCGCCGCTTCCGAAAAATTTTGCATTATTTGCCCAACTGTTGAAGATTCAATTCTGTATTTAAGGACAGGATTTGTATAGCTTTTGCGAACTGTCAAATAAAGATGGCGTACTATTCTTCAGATGGCGTACTATTCTTGTCTAATTTTATACGAAAACGCCGCTGGAACTATGTCGGCCACGTCCTTAGAATGGATAAATCAAGACTTCCTTACCAAGCCCTCATTTGGACACCACAGGGGAAAAGATCTCGTGGAAGACCAAGGGAAACCCTACGTAGAACTATCATCAGGGAAGGCTCGCTCATGGGCCACTCAAACATCCAAGACCTACAACGGATTGCAACGGACCGCCGTGCATGGAGAGTCACGACCTCTGCCCTATGTGCCGCACTCGACACAAGAGGAAAGACTAACTAACTAACTAACTAACTATTCTTCAATTTGTAAAATGCTGCCGTTGCTTGTGCTATTCAACATTTAACTTCTTTAATACATCTTCCATCTGCTGTTATCCGGGTACCTAAGACGAAAACGTTTCACACAGTTCAAAACTTCATTATTTTACCAGTATCTTCTCAGGAACACAAGTACTTACCAGTTTTGCTTGAAGACTATAAGGCAACTTCGTGCCCTTTTTTGTGCAGTGGTGCAGTCAATCGACGCTCCAACTGGTGCATACAATTTTTTTTTTCCTTTTTTTTTCTTCGTTGGATTTAATTTAGCCATTGCTAATACAGATAGGCTCAAAGTTCTGCAGTCAAAGTCATATCTCAGAGCAGCTGCAGACAAGAGGCATCTCCTACTTTTTCTTTTTTTCTTCTTCTGCGTTCGACATCAGTCATGCTAAACATTGAGTCCCGTCTGGGTCACAAATAGGATTGTGCGTTTAAGGTCGCCACTGTTCCCTCATAGCTTCTCTCGCAATGTGGATCCCCTGGGCCAGATCCACAGTCTTTGCTGGGAGAGATTAGGGCAGTACTGTAGTATGTGCCCAGGGGTCTGTCTTTCTGCTCCACAATCACAGACAGAAGCCCTGGGTAGAGCTAAGGGTCACAGACTGAAAAGAGGAAGGTCTTGGATGGCGCAAGCTAAAAACACAATCAGACATGTGTGCAGGCTTGATAATTGTGGGCGAGGAGAGGAGTGGGTCAAGATGTCCGAACAAGTTTCAGGTTAGGTCGTGAGTGCAGAGACTGTCCAGTTGGTGCTACAGAATCAGAAGTTCAACAAACGATTCACGACAATTCCCGCCCAAGTGATGTGATTATCTATACAGATGGCTCTGTGTTAAGGGGCAGAGGAAGTGCATGGGGTTTCATAGCAAAGGCGAATGGACGTTGCCTAGTGCAGCAAAGCCTTGCATATGACACCACAACGTCTAGTTTGAAAATGGAGGTGGAGGCAGTCTTTGCTGCCTTGCGTTGGCTTGAAAATCAGATGTACACACATGCCGTGATTGTAACTGACTCTCAGAGCATGTTGTGAAAAGTGAAAACAGGCATGATTCGTGCAGAGTGGCAAGCATCACTTTAGAGGTACTGGGTGTTTTGTATCATTTGGATATTTTCTCCAGGTCATGCCGGTGTGTTGGGAAATCAGAAGGCAGATAGACTGGCTGGCTCTGCACCACTTGGTGGTGAATTGACGTATGACACGCTAGATATTGTGAGGGTCCTTTGGGAATGAGTGAACAGTGCGGAGGCGCAGATAGATCATTACGGTCTGGGAAGAATGGCGATGCGAGCAGTTACCAGGGGATCTGGCCGACGCTCAACGCTCAGGGGA
>CAJHNH020000648.1:5000-57500 GCA_905116865.2 Candidula unifasciata
TCGTAAGTCCAGAATACATGCTGGACGGCAAGCCACTGAGTGGAGAAGATGTCAACAAGTGGCTTAGAACATCAGATGTCGGCCTCGCCAGCTTGGACAGTGAGGGTGACGCTATCTGGGTCTCCAACAGACAGCATGTCCATACAGATGGATCTTTTGCGAAGTCAAGAGATGTTTCAAACAACAGGCCGCTGGAATCTGTTAACTGTGATTCCAACAAAGGACGAGCTGGGCGATGTTACTGACGTTGACAAGAATACAATTAAGCCAGTCTATAAAAAGTCTGTTGATAAAAAGGAGGATAGCTTGTTAAATGAAGAGACTTCAAATGCAGGTAGTTTAAAAATAATTGAACAAAACAAAGTCCTTGAGCCTGTGAAAACAGTAGATTGGTCTTCTACAACCCAGGATCTGTCGTTGGATACACTCACAAAGAAAGAGTTCAAAGCTCTCATGAAAGCTATCGAGAAGCTTCGGAAACAGTCAAGTAAATTCAGTTTAGAACCAGTAGAGACAACACAAGTAACATCTGCCCTAACAAAAAAGACTGAGAATAACAAAGCACAGGATACAGTACTGGTTGTCCAGCCTCCATTTACGGATGGTCATAATCCCTTCAGTAATAATTTACAATCTCCTGTTGCCAAGGAGACAATTCCAGATTTGAATAACCAAAGAGAAAGCAACAAACGATTTGCATTAAACAACCTGGCAAATAAAACACACCTTCTAAATAGTATAGATACTGATGTGATTAATGATCTGGCTTCAAACTTGGAAGATAATTTAGCAGAGAAAGTTGGACATTATATACCAGGAACCACGCCCAGCGATAGAATCATTGTTGACAGTGAAAAGGTACTGCAAGGTAGAAACATAAAATCTTTGAAAAGAAACAGTATACGAGATGTATCGTTGGTTAAAGCAGCAATTAAAGATATTTTAAATGAGGGCGTTACAGTACAGAAGAAGTCTAATCGAGATGATCTGTCTCGTGGCGGTGAACACACAGTTTTACTGCCTACAAGAAAAACATTTGTAAGGAGAATTCTAGAACTACAAGATGAAGCAGACAGACTAAAAATGATCTTACAGCTTGAGGAGCTAGAAAACGATGTTCTTACTGATGCCCTGAATGAGGCATCCATGGGACAAGGGGAAGGAACAGTTTCCAGACTGGAGATTGATTCACTGAAAGAAGCTATTCAGATTGAAGAAGCAGTTCACGTAAGTTATGTTTTCAATATATGACACTACCTCTCCTTGAAATCTTCACAAATGCTGCAAAACATTATTTTCACATAAAAACGAGTGCATGGACTTGAAATTCAGCTAATGCTACTTAAGAATACAACTACTGCTACTTTTGAACATCAGCTACTGCTACTTTTAAATAACAACCACTGCTACTTCTTTGACAGCTACATGCTGCTAGCACTACTACTACTACCATTTCTGCTGCTGCTACTACTGCTGCTACTGCTGCTGCTGCTGCTATTGCTGTAAATACTTCAACTGCTGCTCCTGCTATTATTGCTACCTTTTCCTGCTACTGCTGCTGTTTCTGTTGCTGCTAGTACTAATAGTTCATTTACTAAGTCAAGTTAAACACATTCTTCCACGGTTATGTATACTGCTAGTTGACAACAATACACATGTAAACATTTACACATGTAAACCAAACATTTTAATACAGAAAGGGACCAATAGGTGACGCGTCCTCTCAGGAAAGTGACCGGAACACCGAGCTTTTGGTGTCAATGTCGCAATAGGAATCAGATAAAAGTATAACGATTTTAACATGAAATATCTGGCTATCCTCAAGAGGAATGCAAAATCGGTGACAGTCACTAAACCTGTCATGTAAGCATTAACGTTTCGGGATGTGCAGTCATTTTTGAGACACATACATTTTATACTTCTGATGAAGGAATTTTTTTTTTTTTTGAAGATATATATTAGGAATTGTTTAATTCATCTAAATCAGGGCTTTGTTTTGTCCTTATAGTACGCAACGAAACGCCATACAGGCACAATTGTCAGTGCATCCTTTTCCAACAGTCGAGTAATAGACACTTGATGGTGCGCACGGGCACGGTTTATTAGACATCGTGTGTTGCAAGGTCCAGCAATTTATTTCTAGAACTAAAATCCATATACCGAAATTAAAGAATGCCCATGGTGTCTTTGAACAAGTTTCCCCTAAAGATAAAATCGAGGAGAATAGTCAACTATTCCACTAAGAGAATAATAAATCTAACATCTTAATGACACAATGTTAGTAAGATTGTCTATTATTTACAGTACAGTTGCTATCATGATCATACCCAAAATCAAAGCAAAATGTGAAACAATACAAATTAAAATATAAATTAAATATATACTCTTAGATTAAAACTTTAAATCCCAATTATAACCCTGAGGGTTGAACATGATATTTTTTGAAAAATTACTGCTACTACATCTTGTGAAGTGTTACGTCACCTGTATCCCCCCCCCCCCCCCCGCACCCCCCTCCCCCCAAAAAAAAGCCCTGTTGTAAAAAGAAACATGCACCTTGATACTTTAGGCTGTAATACATGTGATAAGACATCGCATGCCATACATTTGTAACTACACAAGCTGCGAGTAAAGTACCCAAAAAAAAATTTTTTAAGAAATTTAGTTCTACATAAATTAAGTTTTAACTTATTGAACAGTGTAATATTGCCATTATTCTTGGACATGTTTGCTGGTGGGAGAACACGACAGTGCCGTGACTAGCAAATTTGGCCACCGACCTAGTTTTCTTTGTATGAATCTCAATTTCCCACCAAACTGATGAAAAGTTATAGAACCAGCATGAGTACATTATGCATCGCATGTAGATGGGTCTAAAATGTGGAACTGCCATTTGAGACTCAATACATTGACATGCTTTAAAGGTGTCCTATACTTACACCGTTACACTTGAGTGTATAGGTACTCTACGGCAATATTTAATCACACTAACTATACCAGTTAGTGCACATGAACCATGTGGGTACTCATTTATTTACGATCAAAACTTTTTCTTATTCAAATCCAGGTCCACTTAGCTTCTATGACACATTCTGATTTTGTAGCTTAGTGCCTACGATTGCGTGACCACAGTTTTTGGGTTCGAATCCTCATCGAATCGTATATTTTGTTAAAGTGACCATAGTTCAAAGGTCGTGTCCGCCTAAAATAGTCCAGGCAATGTCATAAGAAGTAAAGATGACAGACGGAATCACGTGTTAATTGGTAATAAAATTAGAGTTCTAACATTTGCTTTTGCCCTGGTAAAACAGACTGTTAGTTTTAAATGTAACCGATTTTGTGTTTCTCTTAGAAGGATTAGTTAATTTGCTTCGTTTAAATCATAAACAATAAGTAAGAAGAGAAGCAAAACACAAAATTAAAGCGTCTAAAGGCGCGTCTTGGAGAAATTATAGTCAACAGATGGCTACCCACAATCATGAGAGAAAGAGACATCGGCTACAACCCAACAACTATCATCAACAACAAGAGAGGCATGCCTCTATTTAGTGCACAACAGAGGTTGGCAAGATGAGCAGGGTATTTTCAAGAACTTCTCAACCCCACACGCAACATAAACAATTTTAACTTTGTACCTCAAAGCTGGGAACAAGAGGAGCCAAATTTCATACCAGCGGAAGTAAGAGCAGTTATACAAAAACAGCCCAAGAAACAAAGCACAAGGTTTGGATGGAATTGAGACAGAAGGGAACCAAGCATGCCGATAAATTTGTGTTAAACGGCTTACTAGAATTTTTAATATAGCTTGGGAAGAAAGAAAAGTCACAGCTGAGTGGCAACAGGCACTAATAGTACCGTTATGGGAAAGAAAGGATATAGGAGAGAATGTGAAGCATACAGAGGTATCACTACTGAGTCACGTAGGGAAAATGAACTCCAAATTACTAGAACACCAGTTGAGTGCATCACAATTCGGTTTTAGAAAAGGCACAGATGCATTATTCCCTCCGAGGCAAGTGTGTGAGAAAGCCAATGAGTATAACACCAAACAGAATATTGTGTTTGTAGATCAGGAAAAAGCTTTTGATAGAGTGGATAGAAACAAACTGTGGTCTGTTCTTGAGAACTACGGGGTACAAGGACAGTTACTAGAGAACATCATAGCCCTGTACTAACCAAGCGAAAGTGAAATAAGAGCATAAGAAGGCATATCAGATATGTTTACAGTCAACAGGTGTGAGACAGGGATGTGTGCTTTCTCCACTTTTATTTAACATTCATATAGACAGATGGCGCGGTGATTTTGGTCACAGGCGTGAAGGAAAGTTAAGTCCGATGTGATGTGTATACGGAGATACTCCGTACCTCACTCGGGCGCCAGTCCTTCACTGTTCTGGTTTTACGGAACCTCAAGCAAGACTCCTGCTGCACGTCCCCGTCGTGCGCCACGGATAGTGTCTCAAAAGAGCATTAATAGAGTTGGCAGGGGATCTCAGAGCTGGCGGCCCCCCAACTGCATGGGTGTAAAGTCTATCAAAACTCATTCGGAACATGAGTAAAGTCTGCTTGCCAGATGTACCATCAAATGACAACTCTCGGTTAAAAGTCTGGAGCGAATGGAAAACTGTGCTACTGAGACCCAACCCTTGACCAAGAGATTTACCCGCAGCCAAGACGAGTAACATCTCTTGTGGGTGGTTTCTCGCAGTCAGATCCTACCTACGTACATCCTCTGTCAATCCTCAGCGTCGTTGTCATCGCGTTGAGGTACATCACGACAGCAACTTTCCATCTGCTGGCTAGTTAATAATGTCCGACAAAGTTAGATCCTACGGCACACAAGCAAGCTCAAAGTCCGACCATCATAAGTCGTACCGATTCGAAAAAAGTCCAAATGTCCGTATACACTGGCCCCACTCGCCCGAGTGCTGGGATCAAACAGGTGAAGCCACGCCTGACACATGCTTCCCCATACTGTCGTGCTAAGGGCACAGTTGAAACAACATTAAAGGTGTCTAACGTGCAATGAAGAAGAATGTACCTATCTGTGTGGCCACAAAAGTCCTGGACCTGCGGGCTGCTTCCCGCTAATCTCCGGAGGGCGCAGCCTGGTAGCGCGGGAAGCTCAATATACGGTTGTGAGGTTAAGCAGTCATGTGCAGGACGTGACGATTCCTTGGGTGAGCCCAGAACCAGAGCATCATGTGTAGGCTCTGCATTTATGGAAGCCTCCTTGGATGGCGGGGGGATGCCCATGATCTGCCCCTGCCTTCCCTTGAGGGCTGACCATTCTACCTAGGGCTGCCCTAAGGGGAGTTCTCCTGGGGCCACACCTGTAAAGGGTCAAAGATGACACCACACAAATGAGGCAACATCTCGACCCACACTATACAATGGCCACAGTCAACCTAGAGATAGGATCCACGACTTCCCTCGAAGTCGGAGTACATCTGCTAGAGAGGCAGGGAACGAGAACTGCAAACAAATAAGCCAGTAAAACGGATGTAGACGCAAAACTCAGGTCATGGTAAAAGCCAAAAGTCTAATTGGGCGAACAACCGGGTCTTCCGCAGGAATTCACAGCCAGTACACAACAAGAAAAAGAAGAAGATATAGACAGACTATCTAAAAAAAAGGCAAGTTCTGATACAGAAAAAGTAGATCTTTATAATAATGATGAAGAACACACACCAGAAGAAGTTATCGATTCACCCACATTGAACGAACTACTATTTGCTGACGACCAGTGCTTGTTCTACTCTGAAGAAGATAGACTGCAAGACCACATTAACAGGTTAAACCCAGCATGCAGTAAACACAACTTATAAATAAATGCATACAAAACCTAAACAATGCAAGCTAGTAGAACCCCTGCCCCACTACAAACACAGTTGAATGGTTCTGCTCTGAATCAAGTTAGTTATTTTAAAAATCTAGGAAGTATGATCACATACGATGGTAGAATGACAGAGAAATAGAAACCAGATGTCAGAAAGCAAGTGCACTTATATACCAATTGTCACCATTATTAAGACATCCAAGCATAACTATGAGTTCAAAGAGGCAGATTATTAATAGTGTATTCATTTCAACGTTAAACTACCAGTGCAAAACATGGACACCATTTAAATCCCATGTACGCCAAATTACCACCTGCGAGATGAGGTTCCTGAGAAAAGCAGCCAACCTAACCATCTGAGATCGATTTAATAATGAAACTATCAGACAAATTGCGGAAACGACACCTTGTACTGGGTTCATCGAGAAACAGCAGATCAAGTGGTTTCACCATCTCGTTAGAAAGCAGCAACATTAAATACGATCACAAGCTATCTCAGAAGATCAGCTACAAGAGCAAGAGGACGGGCATGAAATATGAATTGACAACATTAAAGACACTCTACCCCTGCACGGTATGACTAAAGCCAGTGGCAGCCAACATGCACTGGATTGCAAATTATTCCTCCCTACGGTGCTTAACGGAGGACTTGATTTATGATGATGATAATGAAATCATAATTATTACATCAGTATGTACCTGCGAAATATGCCAGACAATAAATTATGTAGTCCAGTGTTTGGTCTTCATTGTTCAAACTGACAACGGGGAAACATTGCCTTGGCTCTAGTATCATGTGTCCGATGCACCACTGCCATAAAAAAAGGGTTCTTAAATAAAAAAAAGATTCTGCCACAGATAGGAACCGAACTCTTATTATTGTAATGGCAAGCAAGTGCGCTAACTACTAACGTAACATATCGGTTGTCTGTGATAGTGCTGAGTTTGGAGTAAACATAAAACTGTGGACATGTGAATCAGGCTCAGCTCACTAGAATTTACTAAAAACTTAAACACAAAGATCACAAAATGTACCACTTACACAAACACTAAGATCACAGAATGTACCAACTAAACAAAAACAAAGATCACAAAATGTACCAACTACACAAACACAAAGATCACAAAATGTACCAACTACACAAACACAAAGATCACAAAATGTACCAACTACACAAACACAATGATCACAAAATGTACCAACTACACAAACACAAAGATCACAAAATGTACCATCTACACAAACACAAAGATCACAAAATGTACCAACTACACAAACACAAAGATCACAAAATGTACCAACTACACAAACACAATGATCACAAAATGTACCAACTACACAAACACAAAGATCACAAAACGTACCAACTACACAAACACAATGATCACAAAATGTACCAACTTTACTAACACAAAGATCACAAAATGGACCAACTACACAAACACAAAGATCAGAAAATGTACCAACTACACAAACAGGACATAAAAAATATTGCAGAGAATAGGACACTACCGACGAGACTGAAGCAGTTCTGGTGAGAAAAAGTTGGAAGAATGAATCAATGCGTCTATGAAAAAAGGTCTGACACCGGGAATGTGGGGTAGATGCGGGGGGGGGGGGTGTGTGTGTGTGTGTGGGGGGGGGGGGGGGTCACTAAGTCTCGGTAACAAAGGAGAAGCGATTAGTCAACTCAGTTTTTCGATTACTGTAAAGGTTTGTGTGTTGGAATGACATTGCTGGCTACCAGCCTGCGCTCGTAGATTTCCACAGTCGATACGATCAATAGTTCAAGGCTGAAAGCACAACAAGAGACGGCTGTGTATCTCAGCTCATTCAGTACTTTAAATTTTACAAAACTGTCTGTCTGTCGGTCTGTCCGACCGTCCGTCCGTAAGTCTATCTATCTATCTATCTATCTATCTATCTATCTATCTATCTATCTATCTATCTATCTATCTATCTATCTATCTATCTATCTATCTATCTATCTATCTATCTATCTATCTATCTATCTATCTATCTATCTATCTATCTATCTATCTATCTATCTATCTATCTATGCTATCTATCTCTAATCTATCTATCTATCTATCTATCTATCTATCTATCTATCTATCTATCTATCTATCTATCTATCTATCTATCTATCTATCTATCTATCTATCTATCTATCTATCTATCTATCTATCTATCTATCTATCTATCTATCTATCTATCTATCTATCTATCTATCTATCTATCTATCTATCTATCTATCTATCTATCTATCTATCTATCTATCTATCTATCTATCTATCTATCTATCTATCTATCTATCTATCTATCTATCTATCTGTCTGTCTGTCTGTCTGTCTGTCTGTCTGTCTGTCTGTCTGTCTGTCTGTCTGTCTGTCTGTCTGTCTGTCTGTCTGTCTGTCTGTCTGTCTATGCATCTATCCATTCATTCCTCTCTCTATCCGTCATTCCCCTTTTATCCCTTTATTCTGTCTGTCTGTCCGTCAGTCCGTCCGTTCGACTGTCCCTCCGCCCGTTCATCTATCCATTCATTTGTAAAATATATCAGTCCATGATTTTCCACTCTACTAGCGTGTCTTGGAGTCTTTTCTTTTGTATTGTCCATCTACAAACCCCCACACAAGACAATACAATAAATGTATTATTCTATTTCAATGCGCTCGAATGTTTCTAGGCCACGTATACCCGAAATGGTATTGGTTGTGACAGAAACATCTACAGCAACAAGTACATCGCTCTGTCTCACTTTATTGAGACTACCCACTTCTGCTTACAATAAACAAAAAAAGTAAATGACCCTTTTCACAGCACTGTGCATGGGGTATGTTGTACTAGACCCTTTCTTGCCCTTTTCACAGCACTGTGCATGGGGTCTGTTGTACTAGACCCTTTCTTGCCCTTTTCACAGCACTGTGCATGGGGTCTGTTGTACTAGACCCTTTCTTGCCCTTTTAACAGCACTGTGCATGGGGTATGTTGTACTAAACCCTTTCTTGCCCTTTTCACAGCACTGTGCATGGGGTCTGTTGTACTAGAACCATTCTTACCCTTTTCACAGCACTGTGCATGGAGTATGTTGTACTATACCCATTCTTGCCCTTTTCACACCACTGTGCATGGGGTATGTTGTACTAGACCGACTCTTGCCCTTTTCACACCACTGTGCATGGGGTATGTTGTAATAGACCCACTCTTGCCCTTTTCACACCACTGTGCATGGGGTATGTTGTACTAGACCCATTCTTGCCCTTTTCACACCACTGTGCATGGGGTATGTTGTACTAGACCCATTCTTGCACTTTTCACACCACTGTGCATGGGGTATGTTGTACTAGACCCACTCTTGCCCTTTTCACACCACTGTGCATGGGGTATGTTGTACTAGACCCACTCTTGCCCTTTACACACCACTGTGCATGGGGTATGTTGTACTAGAACCACTCTTGCCCTTTTCACAGCACTGTGCATGGGGTATGTTGTGCTAAACCCATTCTTGCCCTTTTCACATCACTGTGCATGGGATCTGTTGTACTAAACCCATTCTTGTTATCAATTAGTTGGCTTTCGATTGGTGATATGGTCAATATAACATCGGCCAACTTTACTTCTTAGGACATTTCTTTGCTGGGTCGACCTCTAAGCTAATGTTAATTATTAATGCAAATCTAACCTGATGCGAATTCGAACTTAAGATCTCAAGACCGAAAGGCCAGCGTCTAACGTCCTCAATCGAATCACGCAACCTCTGGATAGTGAGCTCTGGGCCAGCTCCTTTCGCATGCTAATGGACTAGCCTAGGTATTCTGTGTTTTCCTTTACCTTCTCTCTTTCTTTTACAGTCAGCTCGTGACGTCTGTCGGCTCTGGAACCTGTAAGATGAACCTGTCTCGTTTCCAGCCGGATCGATGAAACCAGCGAGAAAAAAAAGAAAAAATAAATAAAGAAACAAGGTGACCGATATTTGAACCAAGAGTGAAAATCTGTTCAGCAAGCTCCTGGCCTTTCGTGTATTGATTTGTGAGTGTTTGAGCAGTTGCTAGTAGCACGCCTTAACTATGTTTCATTGCTGAAAAATCTGAATTTTATTTCACACACAAACGACGAAAGTAAACAAATCAGTGTGACGAGATAAATACATGTTTAGACAATGATGATCATTTATGAATGATAATGCAAATATATACATCAGAGTGGCTCTCAACCATGCTCCAATAGCTCATTGTTCCAAACACATCAGTGTGGTTCCTTTAACTCGAGTAAACATACGTCATAGAATGTTTTATGCCAGAGCCAATTAGAGAAGCGTGATGACTGTTCACACTGTCTTTGAAAGATGATGCAATTGGAATGTCTTCTTGAGCAGCACAAGAAATTTCATCGAAAGCAAGATATTCTTCTTCTTCTTCTTCTTCTTCACTTCCTCTTTTACCGCTGTGGGTGTCAAGGGAGATATAAGGTTATGTTTCTAGCTCTTCTGGCCGCCTCGACCATAGGCACATCGTGCTGTTGTAGAGTTTCTCTGATGTTATCCTTCCATCTTGTACTAGGTCTACCTCTTGCTCTAGTCCTTCTTCTCTTTATATGTATGCTTTGTATGGTATGGTGTCACAAGGCATTCTCTCAAAGTGGGCAAACCATTTAACTTGCTTTCTCGTATGTAATCCAGAATTGGTTCTGTGCCGACTTTTTCTCTTATGATTTCATTCCTGACCTTATCTCTTATGGTCACTCCTACAGCCCTTCTCAGACATCTCATTTCCGTGGTTACTAATTTTCTTTTATGGTTTGTTGTGAGTGACCATGTCTGGCACTGGTAGCACAGAGTTGGAATAAGTATGCTTTGAATTAGATGTCTCTTTGTGCTGATTGGGATTGTCTTATGCTGTAAGAGGAGGGCTAGCTGTCCCAATACTTGGTTTGCTTTACTGCATCTAATGTTAATTTTTTTATCCAATTTCCCATCTTCGGTAAATGTAGTTCCCAGATATTTAAACTCAGATGCCTGTTCAATGCCTTTGCACTCTATTGCTATGTTTAGATTTGTCTTTTTTTTTTCCTATTGACATTACTTCTGTCTTTTCAGTGTTGATTCTCATATTATTTGTTTTACATTCTTCATTCATGGATGTTAGATGTTGTTGCAATTTCATGGCTGTATCTGCTATCAAGGCCTGGTCATCTGCAAAGAGTAATTCGTTTATCTTACTAACAATTTCATTCATGGGCTTGACATTCTTGCATATACTGTCGATGTAGGTGATAAACAGCAGTGGTGATAAGACACACCCCTGTCTTACTCCAGATGTTACTGTGAATGGATGAGATGTTCCCTGATTTATTCTAACTACACTTCTACAATCCCTGTATAAACTTTTGCACACTTCGATGAGGTGTTCGCTTACTCCATATCTTGCCATTACTTTCCATAATAATTGTCTGTCGACTCTGTCAAATGCCTTCTCCTGGTCTACGAATGCCACAAATAAGTTCTTATTGTATTCAATGTTCTTTTCTATTAACTGTTTAAGTGTGAAGATTGCATCTGTGCAGCTTCTATTTCTCCTAAATCCCATCTGTTCTTCTGCCAGCTGTGGTTCTATCACTGGTCTCAGTCTTGTTTCTATTATCTTGGCATACATTTTGCCAACATGGCTTAAAAGAGAGATGCCTCTGTATTGTCCGCATTCTCGTTTGCTTCCTTTGTTCTTCCACAATGGTATAACTATTGCATGTTGCCAATCAATAGAGGCAGTTTGTTGTACCCATGCTGCATTGAATATTCTGTGAAGCCATCTGATGCTGCTTTTACCTGCTGTTTGAATTATTTCTGTTGGTAATCTATCAGCTCCTGATGCTTGATATTTTGGAGACTGCTTAATGACTTTTTCTATTTCATCCATTAGTATGTGTGGTTCTAACACTCTTGCTCTGTGCTCTTCAGTTGTTCTTTCCTGATGATCTCCTAGAGGATTAAAGAGCTCATTGAAGTATTCTCTCCATCTTTCTGCTATCTCGGGTGGATCTATCAATTGCCTTCCTGTCTTATCATTAATTATTTCAGTGGTGTTGTAGCTCTCATCTCTTTTCCGCATATTTGTAACTACTTTGAAAATTTTCTGCTGGCTGTTTTCTCATTTTCTGCTAATGACTCACCGAAACGTTCCCAGGATGCTTGTTTTGCTTTCTTGACACTCCTGTTGGTTTCTCTCCTTTGCAGTCTATAGTTTATATAATCTACTTCTTTCTTTGATTTTATCCAATGTTTATATAAGTCCTTTTTCTTTTTAATTGCTTCTTTTACTTCTTCGCACCACCAAGGTGAATATTTGTTATTTCCCCGTCTGTTTCCACTCTTCCGTTTTCCACATAATTCTTCTGCAATACTAAGCATAGTGTTTTTATATTTACTCCATTCTTCCTCAATATTGCCAACTACATGTGGAAGTTGTTTGAATGCTGTCTCTACTTTCTGTTGTAACTGTTCTATTACTCCTTCCTGTTTCAGATTTGCTACCTTGATGAGATCCTTGTTTTCGGTTAATTTCTTTCTGTGTTTCTTTAATGTAAGATGTTTTGCTGTTAACACAATTATTTTATGGTCAGTGTCACATAGACCATTAGGGATTGCTCTTGAATCAAGAATTCTCCTTCTTCCTTGAACTCTGGTAAGTATAAAGTCAGTCTGGCTCTTGATGGAGACATCATTCCATTTGTACCAAGTGTAAAGTTGTGAATCTCTATGGTCAAAGAATGTGTTCGTAATAAAAAGATTGTGCTGGCTGCATAGATCCAATATTATTTGACCATTTCCATTTCTAGCACTGTTCTTAGCTGCATGTGGACCTAAAAACTGTTCGTATTCTCTTCTGTTATTTCCTACCCTCCCGTTGAAGTCACCCATTACATATAGTATGCTGCTTCCCTCAACTTTCTCTATCTCATCAGACAGATCGTCAAAGAATAAGAAGCAAGATATTACTTCAGTTAAAGTGTTCGAAATGAAATGCAAAAGCACTAAGTAGGACCGAGGGGGAACCTTTGAGGCCGTTCTGTTACTTGATTAATTCATAATATTTAACGGCCTCAAAGGTTCCCCCGTCTTTATTTATAGGAATGACGTATACACACCGAAACCTACCAATCAAATACCTTTCTTAAATGTTTGTGTATTCTAGACAAAGCATTAAGATCTACTGAGTTCGTAAATTGTTGCTGTGATTGTTATTCCGAAATATGCTTTGTTAATTTTAGTTTCTGTAACCTATGGTGCCATTTAAATGGTTTGAAATGAATTCTGTCCGTATGCCATAGTTGTGGATTTCAAGTTGTTCGATAGACATGGCCAATAAGACACCTTTTTTTGGGGTGCCTAGTTGACCATGTTCTTAGTGAACTTGTATTCATGGCGAGGCGCAGACGCCGTCTGGAGGTGACAGGTTCAATTCCCGGCACGGCAACTATAGCTTTCGAATTTTATGTTGTCTAGTGTGTTCTTCTATCTATCTACTTCTTTCTATGAGTGTCAATCAGTACACTTTCTGTTACTTTATTGATTCATAAGTAGGACCGAGCAACTTTCTTCTACCCTGTATGCTCCAAGGGAGCATAGGCCATCAACCATCTCACACCAAGAAGTCCTATCGTTTGGAATCTGTGTGTGTCCCTTACAAATATAATTTACAGGTGATGACACAAATCGTTCACTTGTTACGAGCCATAGGTGTCTCCACCAGAAACTATAGTGCATTCCGAACGTCGTGCCCAGTTTTTAAAACGTGTAACTCAGTAAACGTTCAGTGTAAACTGTTGAAATTTGGCATGCAACTTCTTAATAATAATAATCTCTTTGTGTAAAAGGAAGAGGCAATATAACATACAGATAGCATAACACAATGACGATGATAATATTTTTATTACGAATGCTGTAGGACAGTCTTATATGTTATTCGTGTGTATGTGTATGTATATATATATATATATACACACATATATATTTGTGTGTATATATATATATATATATATATATATATATATATAAATATATATATATATATATATATACTAGGGCTGTACCGAATATTCGCTTCGTATTCGTTTGGGGGCCGAATAGTGGACCTAATAACTATTCGGTATTCTGCCGAATAGTTGTGGTCGGGCCGAATACGAATAGTGGTTACCTTACACCCATTTCTGGACTGGTGGAAAATGAACATATCAAGATTTTACACCTTGGTTCATACTGTCAAGCGTTATCTTTGTGCACCACCTACGAGCGTACCAAGAGAACGTCTCTTTAGTACAGCTGGCAATACCTTAAGTGAGACGAGAAGCTGCCTTAATGCTGACAACATAGAACGATTTTTTTAAGGTAATGCCGCTTTCATGGATTAACTAAGTTGTCAGTGACAATTTGCAGGTTTAGTTACTTGTTATAAAACTAAGAATACTTTCATTCCTAGGTATTAGTTACCACATACTGACTGACTGATGGATGCAAAACATGAAATGATTTTAAATGTTTACTATTCTGTACTACATTTTGTGAAGTAACATTTCAGCGTAGATTTGACATTATGGATGTTTTTTTTTTTTTTTTTTAAATCTATTTTATACACTATTCGAAAGTGGAAGAATGGGCCTCAGTTTGAATAGCTGGAAGACAGAAGTAACAGTGATATCAAAGGAAAGAATTATTCCTAAATGTGTAATAAAAGTCAAATGTTTTATTTTGGGACAAGTACCGAAATTAAAGCATCTGGGTACATGAATAACATCAGATGGAAGATGCATTACTGAAATAAGAGACAGAATAGGACAGGCAAAAACTGCATTTTTAAAAACGAAGAACATCTTATGCAATATATCTTTGTCATTGAAGGTTAGAAAAAGAATTCTTGCTTGCTACATACATCCAGTTTTAACATATGGCTGTGAGTCCTGGACAATCGGTAGGCAGACCTAACAATTTTTTTGAGGCCTCAGAGATGTGGTTTTACAGAAAAATGCCTAAAATACCTTGGACAGCAAAAAAAAAAAAAAAGGCAACCAAGAGGTTTTGAAAGAGGCGGGAGTCCGAAGACAACTACTCACAGACATCAGAAGGAGACAGTCATCCGTTTTCGGTCATGTTATAAGATGAGAGAAAATGGAACATGTGGTGACCACTGGAAAGATCTGTGGAAGGAGGGATAGAGTAAGACAACGAGAGAAGATTCTTGACAGTCTTGTTGCATGGCATGGAGGTGTGTCAGTACACGAACTAATACAAGCTGCAGATGATCGCAGATTGGGGCGAGGCATAATCGCCCATGCAGTCGGCAAAGCACCTGATGATGATGATTCACTATTCGTATTCGTATTCGTATTTGGCCGAATAGTTGTTCCAGCTATTCGTATTCGGCCGAATAGTGAAAATCACTATTGGGTACAGCGCTAATATACACACACACATATATAAAAATGTGTGTGTGTGTGTGTATATATGTATATATATATATATATATATATATATATATATATATATGTATATATATATACACACACACAGACACAGACATATATGTGTGTGTGTGTGCATTTATACACACACACACAGACACACACACACATATACATATATATATATATATCTATATTACCTAATATATATATATATATATATATACATATACATATATACAATAATACATATATACATATGTTGTTGTTATCGATCCAGCGGCGCATGAGCTTTCGCCCTTTGGCCAAAATGCCATGTAGTGGCATTTGCATGTTTTCACAAGCTGTTCTTTTCCTCCGTACAAAGGTGTTCCACTTGTCTGGTCTCCGGAGGGAGTAGCGTTCTTCTTGTCTCACTGAGTTTTTGGCACTCAAGAGATGGTGTTCAACAGTTTCGTAGGGGTAGTTACATAGCTGGCACTCTGGGGGAGTGTTGTGGCTGTATCTGTTTAGGTGTCCATTGAGTGGAGTATGTTGCGTTCTAAGTCTGAAGATGGTGGCCTGGTCCCCTTCTTGTTAGATGTGTTAAATGCTGTCATTAGGATCAGGGCCAGACATATTTCTATAAACCTCTCTTCCAGTGTCTCCCATGGCCCATCTGTTCAACCAAGTCCTCTTTGGTTTATAGCTCTTATCAGTGTTTTTTGCTGTCTGGAGGGTTGTCGCTGTAGGTGGTTGTTCTTGTGTTTGCTCCTTTGCTTTGCCAATCTGTCAGCTCTGTCCATTACCTGTTTGTGCCGGAGTGACCCTGGAATCCACTGCATCACTATTCTGATGTTGTATGAGGTAATAAGCTGATCGGCATCCAGGATTATCTTGGCTATGTCAGTTCTGCAAGCGTTCATTTGCCCTCCAGAGCTTGAAGGGCAGACATTGATCTGTGAAGATGACAATATTTTGGACCTTTGAGGGGTAAACATCCATTACAGTCTTTAGGTGGTATCTGCTGTTTCCCAGTGCAATTATTTCAGCTTCATAGTTTTGAACAGAATTCCCCGCATGCCATCAAAAAAATCTCGTCAACAGATTCCAGCTGTGATAACCTATGTAGATCCGTAACCTGCTTTAAATGGTAGCTTTAAATGCTGGATCCATCAGTATAGACATGTATCCATTCTTGGGGGGAAGAAATCCAACGGTCTTTAGTGATGAGTTCATACGGAGCGATTGGGTCGGACTGTTTTGGTTTCCTGGCCTACCAATTAGTTTGGACTTCTCGTAACTTTAGAAGCGAGCATGTGGGGTGAGGTTTTTTGCAACATTCTGAAGTCCTTGACGTCCTTTCCTGGGAGGTGGTATCTGTCCTGAAATTCATACCGATTTGTGCTTTATTCTTTGTTTGGGTTCCCAGTTTTCTACAAGATGTCTATTAGGATGGTTACGATTTTTCCTAACGCATCTTTCATAAATTTCTAAAGTGACTTTTTCTCTCCGCAACCCGAGGGGTTCCACATTTGTATGGGTTTCACATGCAGCAGTTGGTGTAGACTGCATAGCTCCGCAGATTAATCGGAGGGCATTATTTTGTACTCTGTCAAGAGTCTCTAGGTTAGTTTTGGAACAAGTTGTAAGCAGTGAGTTGTTGTACTCTATCACAGAGCGAACATATCCTAGGTATAAGCCCCTCAGAGTTTCCTTGTCTGATCCCCATGATGTACCTGCAAGTCTCTTTAATAACTGTAACCGCCTCAATGCCTTATTCCTGATGTTTTCAATATGGTTCTTGAGGCTGAGCTGCGGGTCAAGTGTGACTCCAAGGTATGTGGGATGCTCTTCTTTCATACATATATACATATATACATATATACATATATACATATATATATATATATATATATATATATATATATATATATATATATATATATATATATATATATATATATATATTCAACGACACAAAAACCAAACTGGACATTTCTCGAACCACATAGGACGTTTTTATACTGTGTGTTCTGTGTCTATGGTCTATGCGCTGCTAACTAGCTTCATAATTCCCGAGTGCCATGTTCGATCCCAATTGCGGGCGATACAGCAGCGGACCGCTAGACGCTGGGTCCGAAAGCGGAAAGTTTAGTAAGCAAGGACAAACTATGCGGTGTACAATTACCTAGTGAAATCACAAACCGTCAAAGAATGCTGGGTTGGTTCTACAACGTCCTGTAAAGTATATAAAACTAACTTTATATATTTATATATATACACACACATACATACACACACACACACACACACACACATATATATATATATATATATATATATATATATATATATATAAACTAGCTGTACCCGGTCACCCGTAGCTGTGGCCCAGAATGCTGTAATGGAGAGGAAAGAAAATAGCTCTTAGCTAACAGTGTCTGTCATATCCCCCACCCCTCCTCTTCCCTCGACCCAGTCATATCTCCCTCTCCGAAGGATTGAAAAATCATCCATGGCGAAATTATTAAAATAGAAAGTTGAGATATAAGAACATTAAAATTATATTTTAAGCTCTCTCAGCTAACTGTGTTTGGAATAACCCACCCCCCCCCCCCCACCCCTTCCCCTTCCAACAATCATATCTCCCGGATTGAAAAATCATCACCTGGCAAAGTCATATCGCCCTCTCCGAAGGATTGAAAAATAATCCATGGCGAAATTTGTAAAATATAAATAGTTAAGAAATGAGAACTTTAAACAGTATCTTAAGTTCTCCCAGCTAACTGTGTCTGGCAACCCCCCCCCCTCCCTCCCTCTCTCTCTCTCTCTCTCTCTCTCTCTCTCTCTCTCTCTCTCTCTCTCTCTTCCCCTCCACCAATCATATCTACCTCTCAGAAGGATTGAAAAATCATCACCTGGCGAAATTAGTAAAATATAAATAGTTAAGAACTTTAAAATAATATGTTAAGCTTTCTCAGCTAACTGTGTCTGGCATAACATCCCACCCCCCCCCCCCCCCACAACCCCCATGTCCACCAATCATATCTCCCTCTCCGTATGATTGAAAAATCATCCATGGCGAAATTATTAAAATAGAAATAGTTAAGAAAAGAGAACATGAAAATTATATTTTAAGCTCTCTCAGCTAACTGTGTCTGGCATAACCCCTTCTCTCCTCCTCCCCCCCCCCCCCCCCCCCAGTCATATCTCCCTCTCCGAAAGAGTGAAAAAATCATCACCTGGCGAAGTCATATATCCCTTTCCGAAGGATTGAAAAATCATTCATGGCGAAATTATTAAAATATAAATAGCTAAGAAATAAGAACGTTAAAATAACATTTTAAGCTCTCTCGGCGTACGGTGTCTGACATAACCCCCCCCCCCCCCTCCCCCGATCATATCATCCTCTCCGAAGGATGGGAAAGTCACGTGTGACTTATAACTAAATTGAGCTTGGCATCCGTGTCCACCCAGACTTAAATAGGTAGCAATTACTTCTACAGAAAAGTAAATGTAGCCAGTGTAACAGCTACCACATCACCCATCCAGTACCCGTACTACTGCAATCACTACCACCATCACTATCACAACAACAACAGCAACAACAACAACAACAACAACAACAACAACTGTCACTACAGTCTGTGTAGGTTGGTGTAGAAAAGAGGAGTTAGCGCCGCATGCTGTCGCAACGGACTATTTAGTTTAATGTTGCCCCCGACATAGAAATTTAAAAAAAAACTGCATCACGTAACCAATGATGGAACCCACAGTGAAAAGTACATTATACTCACGAATAGCGGAGAAAAATACCCCGCACCCGTCATCTCTCCCTTTCCGAAGGAGCGATTTTTAACTGACTTTGGCATCCGTGTCCACCCAAACTAAACTGGACTGTAAGCCGCCGTAGGTAACAGTTTTGTGTCATCGCCGAATAGTTTTTGATTGAGAAGCGTCGCGGGGAGGCTAACTGTGACTTAACTGAAGTCGGATGTCTTTGGGCAAAAGGCGTAGATATCGCAGCCTAGCTGTAACCCACAACACAACGTGGCAACCACCCTTTTAAGGGAAAAAGAACAATTATCACCCAGGGGGAATCGAACACCGGTCACCAGCGTGAAGGATGGAATACTTAAAAATATACTACCGAAGACTGAAGAGTTTAGGTCAGATGTCGCAGCCTAGCTGTAAACCACAACACAACGTGCTAACGGCATTCTCGAGAGAATACCCAGGACATGACCATTGAGCATCACGTCGCAGCTGTCGCAGGCTAGCTGTAAAACCCAAAACCGAAAACGGCGTAGATATCGCAGCCTAGCCATAAACCACAACACAACGTGCCAGCCGCTTAGTTAGGGGCTAAAAAAATATTATATCACCTAATCGAACGCGGGTCACCCGCATGACAAGCAGAATAGTTACCAACTACGCTACCAAACACTCCAACAGAAAATGGAAATGAGATTATATAATAATGCAAAGTTCAATAAGAGCTCGGCAGCCAAAATTAGCCAATCAATTAAAAAGAAATTCGGGCCGGCAACAAAACAAATAAGGATTTGACCGTTGCTGGAGCTACGTCGTTCGTGATTTGTGCGATTTTCTGATAAAAAATCACGCTTGGAAACGAAGGCAACGTTGTGTGCAAATTTGAAAGCAATCAGTTCAGTAGTTCCTGAGTTTAGGGAAAATTAAGATTTTTAATAATAACATATATATATATATATATATATATATATATATATATATATATATATATATATATATATATATATGCGTATTATTGTCTGCAGGACCTGCAAAGGCGTAAGCACCATAACCATCAATCTGATGACATCATAAAATTACGCACTCCTTTGGAACAGCAAAAACGATTTTTGGGTTCAGAATTCAGTAAAGCCGCTGACCTGTCTACCAGAAGTGAGTTGTGTGTATTTATGTTGGCAGGAGTGTCTGCCTCTATATGTACTTCAGTAAACGACAACTAACATAATGTAGTAATTAATACTGCCATTATTATACACAGGAGTTGGTCTTTGCGTACAATGAAGTGTCACCTCCATTTCATACGGCTTTGTTGGTTATTACCCGCTTTGTTGGTTATTACCTGCAAAAGTATGACCACCATTCAATGCAGCTTTGTTGGTTATTACCTGCAAAAGTATGACCTCCATTCCATTCGCCTTTGTTGGTTGTCACCTGCAAAAGTAGATCTTAATTAATTCGTCAACTTGAATTAAAGAAAACATAAAACTTTTTTTAAAAAAATGATAGCCATTTTGACCATCCCTTTACCTGTCTTTATCTTGCACATTTCCATCTCAATACCTTTTTTTGTTTCCACTTGTTAGCGTTCCTCTCCTCTCCCCATCCTCATTCCCCACGGGAGATACATTTTCAATATTTCACGTAGTCAGCCTGTAAATTTTTTACCGTTCCGTCACCTATTGGTCAGCTGCTAAATCTGTTAAGACTTTGGTATTGTTAACAAGAAATCCTTAAAGCTATCCACAATTTAAAGAACAACAAAGCACCAGGCAAAGACGACCTGCCAGCAGAACTTCTCAAAGTAGATCCCAACACAACTGCTAACATTCTAGAACCATTGTTCAAGGATATTTGGGAAATGAAGTGTTGCCCTATGACTGGACTGAAGGAACAATAGTCCAAATTCCCAAAAAATGAGATTTAACAGACTGCAATAATTGAAGGGGAATTACTTTACTCTCAGTACCAAGCAAAATATATTATAAAATCATCATAATGCGGTTTGAAAAAGGAGTAGATAAATGCCAACGAGTGGAACAAGCAGGATTCAGAAAAGGCAGAGGAACAATTGAGCACATCTTTACCCTACGTAACATTTTAGAACAATGCAATGAATGGCAGAGAAGTGTATATAATAATTGTGTGGACTTTGAGAAAGCTTTTGACAGCGTCCATAGAGACAGTCTATGAAAAGTTTATGACATTATGGAATTCCAGAAAAGATAGTCAACATAATTTCTATCTTCTAAAAAGACTTTTCCTGCAGTGTAAAAAATTACAATACATCTTTCCCCGAAAAGACAGGTGTAAGACAGGGATGTGTCATGTCATCGCTCCTCTTCAACCTTGTGATTGATTGGATACTAAAAAACACAGTAGACAAGACATTGAACGGCATACGATGGATTAAATTCACCATGCTTAAGGACCTTGATTTTGCAGTTGATATAGCACGCCTTTCACATAAACATGAACATTTACAAGAGAAAAGCAACAGACTACACAGCACAGCAGAAATGGTGGGACTGAGAATAAATACAAAGAAAACTAAGATCATGACAAACAGTCCAAACCAACAACCAGTGACAATAAGTAACCAATCAACTGAAAATGTAGAACATTTCACATATCTATGCAGTGTGGTGTCCCTATTGGGAGGGACAGAGAAAGACATACAGTCACGCCTGAACAAAGCTAGAGCTGCTTTTGGAAGGATGAGGTAAATCTGGAAATCTAACAGTTACTGCAGAGGAAAAAAACTCCGACTCTACAAGAGCATCATTGTGTCAGTTCTTCTTCATGGAGCAGAATGCTGGAGAATGACTAAAAAGGACGTACACATGCTGTCCACCTTCCACCACTCATGTCTACATAGAATTATCAAAATTTTCTGGCCAGATACAATCTCAAACACTAAACTACTTCAAGTCACAAACCAAGAAACTCTAGACAGTATGATAACTAAGAGAAGATGGAAATGGCTTGGCCACGTTATGAGAATGAATCCTAATATACCTGCCAAAACAGCTCTTACATGGATACCAGAGAGAAAGAGAAAAAAGGGGCGCCTAAAAACAACATGGAGAAGAAACGATGGACAGTGACCTGAGTGGGGCATCTTTGATATGGAAAACTGCATTGAAGATTGCACAGTTCAGGAAAGCATGGAAAGTCCTCTCTGAAGCCTCATGTGCCACAAGGCATAACGAGAACGGATTGTTAAAATTATTTAGCTGTAGGCAGGCGAAACCCAGTTAGCTTCCTTTGTCATTTTTCTTTAACGCATCTCTGTCTCTCTTGGTACCTTTTTTGGTCACCTTGACACATTTTATGTTCTCAATAACTCATGCACTGTAACGGACACATCTTCAGCTGTCCGGTGGCCATCCTGCCTGCTTTTTGTTTCACAGCGCATGTCAAGTTTCATTACAACGGTCACCTTCACAACTTTTCTTTGTCAAATCAATCACGGTAACGGTCATAGCTTTAAAGGCCAGGTGGCCATTTTGTCAACCTATGTCTTTCACTAACCAGCAGCCATACTTACAACTTTCTTGTCATCTACTTTCACTGTTCTTCTCAAGTCAGCAACTGGCTTAACAAGAGAAGCTGTCAATGTGACCCGTTGAAGAAACTTGACATAACCTGTGAAGCAGTCAACAAGATGGCTGCTAGACAGCTATTCTTAAAAGACCGTCTTGCCTTTCCTCTGAGTGTAGTGAGCCGGCCAGACCCCTTGGTTACACCAAGGTGGCTCATTCTCTCCAGGCCATAATAATCTTCTTTCTAATCTCATTCCGTTGCCTGTTCCCAAAGGGCCTTGACCACATCTGCATTGTCATGCATCAATTCACCACTCAGTGGTTCGGATCCAGCAAATCTGTCTGCCTGTTCATTACCCATCACGCCGGCATTGCCTTGCGAAAAAATGCAAAGTATGCTTGCCAGTGAAGCTAGCCACTCGGCTCGAAGCATCCCTGTCTTCACATTTTTCAGCATGCTTTCAGAGTCTGTTACAATAACGACATGTGTTTAAAACTTGTTCTCTAGCCACCGGAGAGCTGCAGTTACCGCATCCACCTTCGTTCTCATGCTAGATGTTGTGGTGTCATATGTTAGGCTGTCTTGCACTTAAGATTTTCTATAGGCTTTCCCTACGAACCCCCAGGCACTTCTCTCTCCTCTGAACCATCTGTATAGATAATCAGATCACCTGGTCGTGAATTGTCGTGAATCAACTGTTGGACTTCAACCTCCGTAGCACCGCTGTCCGAATTGACATCACAGCACTCGGGACAACCCCATAAGCGCTCTATCCCCATCTTCAGCAGCGAGCGAAGAGTTCCATTTCCGACAGCACCAGTAACTGTTTGACTTTATATCTGTCTTTCCCCTTAGTGCTGAGCGTCAGCCACATCCCCGTGTAACTCCTCGCAGCGCTTATCTCTCCATACCGTAATAATATATCTGTGCCTGCGCACTGTTCATTATCTCCAAGAAGAGCACTCACAACATTCAGTTTGTCATACATCAGTTTACCACCAAGCGGTGCAGAGCCGGCTAGACTATCTGCCTGCTAATTTTCCAACACACTGGTATGACTAGGAGAAAATATCTAAAGGATATTAACTACCCGGGACCTCTGAAGTGATGCATGCCACACTGCACGGAGCATGCCTGTCTCGATCTTTCTCAACATGCTCTGCGAGTCAGTTACAATCATGGCATGTGTGTGTATAGCTTATTCTCAGGCCAGCAGAAGGCAGCAGGGACTGCCTCCACCTCTATTCTTAAACTAGACATTGTGATATCATTTGCCAGACTTTGCTGCAGCAAGCGACGTCCATTCGCTTTTGCTATGAACCCATGAACTTCTTCTGCCCCTCAACGCAGAGCCTTTTTTTTTTTTTTTAGATAATCATATCACCTGGGCGGCAATTGTCATAAATCATTTGTTGAACTTCTGATTCAGCAGCACGAGCTGGCCGATCCCTGCACTCACGACTCAAGGGATAAGGACCCTACAAAGGTCTGAAACTTGCTCGGACATTTTGACCCACTCCTCAACTCGCTTAAATTTATAAAGCTTGCACACATGTCTAATCGTGAGTTCAGCTAACGTAATTCAAGACCTTTTTCTTTTCAGTCTGTGACCCTTAGTTCTACCCAGGGCTTAATGAAGGAGACGCTTCTTGTCTTGAGCTACTCTAAGATATGACTTTACTTGCAGAACTTTGAACCTATCAGCAATAATAGGCAGTACAAGTACATATCGCATACATACTACCGGGGTATCTCTTGTACATCTAAGAATTACACGCATGGCTTCATTCTATAAGCTTTCAAGTTTCATCAGCTGACTCTTTGGTATAGTAAGCATTCCAGTTCCATAATCTTTCACCTACAGAATCACATACTGGAACATTGTGAACAGTATTCTTTGTTCATGTCCACTGCTGCCATTATCTTGAGAGCATTAAGTACTTTTTGGCATTTTATCGCTACTGCCTCAACATGATCCCTGAAAAACAAGCTTCTATCGAAAATGATACCCAGGTACCTCAGTTTGCTTTCTCAAGTGATGTTACTATTATTAATTGTGAGGTCTGGAACCTCAGCTTTTACAATTCTATTGCACAGAGAGCACCACAAATCAGCTGCATTTCTGAGTTGATGACAGCACCATTTCTGCACCCCAGTCAGTCACTTTGACTACAGTTGCCTGTAGTTGTTGGGTATCCTTTGCGTATCACTCCCCTGCCTATATGCAAGAACGTCATCATCAACTGTTAATGTCCTTTCAGCACCTTGTATACACATTGAAGAGCACTAGTGAAATTGCAGAACCACAAGCCAGGGACAAATCCCCTTCTCCATGAGTTCAGATTTCAAAATAGCATATATGACTCTATTGTAGGCATTCTCAAGATCAACTGCTGCCACAACCGTCCCCTGTCTAGCTGCATTTGACCAGGTGTATTTTTGTGGCCGGTAACTACCCTAATCTTTTGGCAGGAGCTCTTCCCTTTCAAAATGTTTGTAGTTTAACAGCAATAATCTTCTCTAGCATCTTGCCAATAAGATGTTGTTGAGTGATAATCCTGAAACCGCTGAGTGGAATGACCATAGCCTGGTTTTGCGAGTGAGAATAGGTAGCTGTCTACCCAATGAAGCTGTTCTGATGCTCTGGCTGAAGTTTTTAAAAGCCTTTCCTCAAGTCTTCATCTCTCATACTCTATATATGGGCATACTTGTCCTTGTCTGGTCCCTGCACAGTATCTTGTGCTTTTTGCAATACATATTTTATATCTTCCACCCTAATGAAATCGTTAACATGATTACCATTTATAGCATTATAAAGATTATCTGTAGCTTAAATTCTAAGCTCTCTATCATTATGATAAGTTTGGGCTATAAATATCTTTAACAAATGCTTCCCATTTATGTTTGTCTTTTGTCATTGGCATATCATTATCAGTGGCTATAAGCCCTGTTAAGATAGCCGATTGTTCCTTTGCATCTCTCAGTGAAGTTTCCAAAACATATCTAGTGATTTATCCCCTCCAATTTAGAGTTTTTTGCATCTACTGCACACCGCTCGAACTCTTCTACCTTTTCCTTTCTAACTCTGTCTAGCTTCTCGACATCCTCTTGTAACCTGTGAGGTTTCTTTCGCCCCTTCTGTAAGTGTTTAAATGCTGCTCGCTTTGCTCTTCATGCCTCTTCTACTTCTTTGGTAAACCATGGCGGCTGCACTAAAGCAGAGATGGAGGTTTGGCTTCCACACTTTCTGTCAGAGGCGTTCAAGAAGCGTAAGGTCCCTGTCAAATGTCTTGCGCTTTCTCACAGTCGTGATCTTACTAGCTTTACAAATATGGTCACTCCCATGATCGCCTAGGACACTCCATTGTGTGCATATCACTAATGACTGAGTAATAACGCCAAATCAGTCACCTTATCTGCATCACCAGGTCTCACTGCCATTCTAGATGGCCTACCGTCGTTTATACAGACTACGTCTGCATCCACCATAGCCTCTGGCAATGCATTTCCTTGCCTATTTTCCCAACTACTATCCCTTGCTCTGTACCGCGCATTGAAATGCCCACAGATGAGAAGCGAGGTATTTCCTCCAACTCTTTGAGCCAGTCCCAGTATTACTTAGTGACAAGAGATTCAACAACAGCGTAAACATATACTAAATTCAGGTTGTTCTTCCATTATCTATTTGTATACCCTCAACTTTTAGTGTACGATGATTCCAATGGGCCAGGTCAAGAAACACATGTTTCATCCCATTCTTTAACAGCGGACATTGCCCATGCCTCCCCTGTCCTGTAGGATTCATATAACCAATGTATCCAGGACATTCATATAAATCTATGTTTAACTCCTGCAGCATAATGATATTAAAGTCATAAATCAGTCTCTCCAGTACAGGTCCTCTCTGCTTGGCACTATGACAATTCCAGTAACCCACTCTAATATGCTTTCATCCCAAACGTTCTGTTTCTTTTTTTTTTTTTTTGCTCTTCGAGCTCCGGCTGTTCTATTTCTGTACCATTTCTGTGTGAAGAGCGCCATCCTGTTTATGGCCCATGCTAGAATCGTTGCATAGCAAGCGCTGATTGTATAAAGTTACCGTAAAATTTCCATTCATTATTTTGATTTTCTCCCTGTAATGTATTTTTTGTATGCCGATTTATATGAATACGAACCATTAAAAGTGTCTATGCATCGTATGTACAATACATTCTTGACTATGTTGTGATTTGCGATAAATGATTTTCTTTTATCCATTGATGCAATAATTAATCCACTCATTTCCTTGTGAGATGCGATTTTTCTTTATTTGAAGTCCTACTCAGGCTCTTGCCAGGGACCGCAATATAGCCCGACCATAAATATGGTCTAATGGCTGAACGCGGTTTCTGGGACCTCTCCACGGTGATCCTTATCCACATGGTGGCACTGTTTGTCATCAGGTGTTTATCGCTTGTGTGATGTCCTGGTGGGGTGAAAATCTACTACTACTACTATCCATTGATGTTCCATTCTTCACCTAAATAGCCCACACGCGAAAAACGAATGATCAAGCCTATTCTTGTCATCAAACTCTTTGCGCCGTAACATACATTTTCTCATTTGACAGCTCCAGGTTGCATACCCATATCCACTAACTTTGATAGGGTTACGGAGTTATTCCTATCACCACAGTCATCTTTGCTAAAGGCATCTTGTTGACATGATACCGCCCCTGATCAGTATCAGTGCTGTCACAATAGCCGCACATAATGGTACAACTCGTGGAAATCAGGTGGATGGGAGGGGGGTGGGGGGGGCGACTGGTGATAGCAAGGAGATTAATACCAAGGTGGTTTGGTCACATGCACGATAGTGGGTGAAGAACATAGATCTGATCCGTGTTAATGCTTACAGTGTACGGGGCTGAATTATTACTGCCCATGCTTTACAGCAGTTGTTTACGTCTTCATATTCTACTCTAAAGGCAAGAAAAAGAATAAAGTTTGGCACTCCTTTTCTTTCAAATCTATCTCTTTGTTTTCTCTCATGAATAATTAATTACACGAAACTTTGCTAGTAAATAAAATGTCAAACTATGTCTCTCTCAATCCCTCCTGCCTCCTTTCCTTTTTAACTTTCCACAGATAGGCAAGTTACAAAAGATGATCTCCAAAGATTATTAGGTCAAGTTTATCTACTCAAAGACGAAGCCAAGAAAGAGTCGGAGCCTGAAAAGAGATCTTCGAATTCCAGAACCATTGCAGGTAAGAGAATTTGTTGCTAGAATACCCATTTATTCGTCATTGCATTCTAGTAATGCCAGCAAACTCATTCCACGCGAGCTCGTGAGCTCTCTGTGCAGCATTTCTAGATTGATTGTTTGCCACTGTTGCTGGGAATCGGTGCCACTCTGTGGCAGCTAGGTCCAGTTTTAAAATTGATGAGCCTCTAAGTTCTTCTTCTTCTTTCTTTGTTCACCTGGTTTAAGCCTAGGCGTTAAGTCCTGGTTGTTCTTGAGTTTTGCTTTGTGTTAGGGCCTGAGTTTTGCGTGTATTTGCTTTTTTGTGTGCAGTTTGTTGTTCCTTGCCTCTTGGGCAGGTGCCCGACAAATTCGAAGAAAGCTCCCAATGTTTCGAGTCTAACTGCATTCTTGTTGGCAAGGCAGTGGTACTGTTCTGGTTTTCCCCCAATTTGAAAGTGCATTTGGTTACTTTGGTAACTGTACAAATGAACTCAATTTCAAATTTGCCTGTCGCACCTGTAAAGCTTTCTTTCTCAACCCCCCCCTCCCCACTCCATAAGTGGGCGCCACCAGGTATAAAAAACCACTGCCCCGTATGGCTGATTATGTCACTATATCGTCAGCCATCTTATCCTGTATACAAATTTCTGGTACCCATTTTGGAGTCTCGACTCTGAGTGCCAAGAATTGGCAAATGTTACTGACCACTCCAGAAGTTTTTAGGAAGCATCACATGGTCCGTGATTAGCCCACTTTCGGTATACGACAATGACCGGATAAGCCACCAGGCTTATAACCACAAAACTGCAAAGTACAATCAGCTTCTAGCCCTCGACGTTTTATCTGTGGTTGTTACCTGTCTTTGCTCTCTAGCAAACTGGATCATCTGTATATTCAAGCACCTCCAGCATGCAGCAAGGAGAAATGGTAAGGCAGTTGGCATATGACAGTTGTCGTCACGTGCCTTTTTTAGGGTTTCCCCTAATGAACCAAAATCGCACTCTGAAGTAAGTAAAGTAAAGTAAAGTTCCCTTTTCACGCCTTTCGGCGCATCGGGCATATGGGCAGAGCGTCCCATATTTTTACAGACCATCAGCACTCTGTGGGTAATGTGGTCAGCATTACGCCGAAGTAGCTATGTTGAAATGTTGGCTCGCACTGGCCTAGGCAGAATCCCGCGGTCTCACTAAACATCCAACCTACTTCAGGGGCGAGGCGACTTAAATTATGGCACTACATAATTAATAAAGATTCCTAGGCGCAACTTGATCTGACACCCTCACTACTTGATAGCTCCTTGACTGGATAGCAAACCTATGCTAGTAACAGTATTATACACTAATGGATCTGACAGACAATGTTACAATCACAAACACCCTAATCTACAAGAACTGGAAGAGACATGATACTAACAAGTCTGAATCCAGAATTATAAACATATTGTAATCAGTATAACATAGGTAAGACTCTGAAACTGGAATTTAAAAAAAAAAAGACAAACAAGTGTCACTGATTAATCAGGAACAGAACAGACTCTGCTGAACTCCTGGGACTGCCTCATGACATCACAAAAATCATTATTGCCGGATAAGATGTGATATGGGTAAAATGGCAGTAAGTATCCAGGTGGGCTGCCGTCCAGTATACCGTAGGTTACTTATCCTACATGGATGAGATGCTTCCCACTGGCAAGTCAAGCTTGAACCGAATCAGCTCCATATATCATGAGAATGTTTTTATTTTTTATTTTATTTTTTTTAAATTCATTTTTCATATCACATCACATTTTAAGTGTTCCAAACTATTTTGTGTTGAATATCCTTAATGGTTCGTTGATACTAATGTGAAATTTGAGGTATAAACGGACACAGGCTGCCGGGTTGGCAGAAGACTGAGACAAAGGTTGTAACTCTGTTCCTACTGAAGAAGGTTAAAACTATGCAGCCCTTAATCACTTGTGACACCACTTGTCACCTCCTATGTTACTTCTCTAGAAGGACATCAAGCAAAGGCGGCATGGCTGCACTAGGCTGAGGTAGATGCTGGTATTTGGATATTGTGCACTGTATGAACAAGTGTGCATCATTAACGTCGACTGTGACTAGGCCCTCAGAAAGGTCATGCACCCGATGCTCAAATGAAGTTCCTGGGTTAAACAGGATCTTTCAAATAATATACTGATATCAGTAAGAGACTAGGACGAAACTTGTCCATACGCTATGAGAACCAAGTCACAAGTGACGCCATCAAAAGAAGTACGCCAGAATCAGAGAGTGTAGTATCCCTACGCATAAAAGTGTTGCGGCCAAGGATTTTGGCTTCAACAGACTTAGAAAACCCTTTTATTTAAAACAAAATGTGTGTTATAACTTTTCCTTACAGATTTAGAAACCACTTAAGTATATATCCCGACATCTTGACACAAAAGTATGTACGAAGAACTATTCACTCAAGGAAGATAGTCCACTATTTGAAAGTGCCTCATTTACATAGAGGTGACAAGATGTGGGCCGGTCCATGGGACTAGAGGGGTGTGGGCTGTCATGCGACAGCACTCACGATGCTGGTTATTTGCTGGTGTCATAACAGTCTCAGCCATTTAACATTGAAGTAATTAAACCCGAAAGCTGTATGACTCGATACTTCCTTTTTTAAGAGGGGGTGGGGGCAAGGGGGAACCATATTTCCTGTCTCAAATCACATCGATGCATTGTGTTAGCTGCTACCTAGCGATGACCGAAACCATACGAATCTATACCTCCCAGAAAGGAAACCGGTGAAAAATATAAGCTTTCGTTTAAAATCTGTATAAATACACATACACACACACACACACACACACACACACACATAATAAAACAAAACCAAGCAAACATGCACGACTTGTGTAGACAGTTTAACTGCTCGCACTCTGCCGCCTGTAAATTCTTATATAAAGTTCTGGTTGTTTCATAATCCAGTTTCGTCCTTTTCAGGACGAAATTTTTTGTCATTTGAAGCCCTACTCTGGCTTTTGCCAGGGGCCGCAATATAGGCAGGCCATGAATATGGCCAAATGTCTGAACGCGGTTTCTGGGACCTCTCCACGGCGATCCTCATCCGCATGGTGGCACTTTGTGTCATCGGGTGTTTATCGCTTGTGTGATGTCCTGGTGGGGTAGAAATTCATTCATTCATTCGTTCTGGTTGTTCGTTCTCTTCTTTAATTTAGGTCTTGTTGCAGAACTTTTAACTTTGTGTGCACATCCGTTTTAAAGATCTGGCTTATTTGTTTGCTGACAGTTCTTCGCTTCTCAGACAGATGCTCTTCGATGGAACACCCCCCCCTCCCTAACTATTACATTCTACGACATGTTTCTTAGTGTCAGGACGTTTATTCTCCCCTTCCTCTTCAAACTGGGCCCGGTAACTCACAAAGATAAACAGAAATATGTTTTCATAAAACGTTTCGACTAAAATCATTATTGACAAAGTAAACCAGTGAGGTAAAACTAAGAGAGCATTCACGACTTGTGTTGGCCCTTTACTGTTAGTGCAAAAGCCAGATTGTATTGCGGTAACAGTTTATAGAATGTGGCAGTAGCAAGGAATTAGTTCAGTTCGTCATGAGCTCCCTAATTTGAAATGAACTGGTAGCATATCGGTCAAAGTCTGTACAGCCAAGCACAGTCTTTACTGAACACTCGTGTCCATCGGTGTCGACTGTTATTCTTCAATGTATAAAATGTCCCCTTCATGTTTTTATCAAGTCTAACCGTTGATTTGTTCTAAATTACAGAGCAATGTCCGCCTATGCTGGAGGCGAATACAGTGTGCTCATGGACTAATCTAGATTCTATCCCTGCAGACGTCAAGGCCAAGTCACTCTGTGCTTGGAAAGACATGTGCTGTGGCTGTCACAACAGGAAGGTAACGATCATGTCAGAGTCGAACAAATGGTCCTTATACAAGTCTTCTGGCGTTGTTTGCACATAGTGCTAGATCTATATTTTACAGACCAATGCATTACGCTGGCCACCTTTAGTTTCCTGGACTTAACCTGGTACCCACTCAAGGTTGGGTCGACCTGGGAGCAATTGGAATCCACAACCTTCGGATCCGCAGTCGAGCGTCTGTCAGCTACACCACAGAGGTTTCAAGAGCCAAATTTCACTGTCAATTGTGCCAATAAGTGTGGCAAACATGACATGCACACAAAAAAAAAAAAACAGTTGATGACTATTATTAACATGTCTACACACATACACACACACACCCCACGCAAACGCACACAAACACGAAAAAGCTGGAAAAAATAAACCCTCTTTGATCAAGAGCCAGGTCTATTATTCACAGAAAGTAACAATTGTTATATATACGCAGAATTGAAGCTAAGGGGAACTATGCTTTCTCACATGGTATTTAAATCTCATGTAAGTGGTAATGTGAGAGGTTTCTAATTTAGAATCTTCAACCGAGAAAAATAGATAATAAAAATGTACAAAACTAATCATTTCTCTCTTCCTTTAAAAAAAAAAAAAAAAAGATATTATTAGTATCATCAGACAATTTCAAATGATCTGTGCCATATGCGTTTAGCACAGCCATTGTTGCTGAATGGAACACGAGATTACAAATATACGCTCAGCCGTTTCACACTAATTCAGATTACAAATATACGCTCAGCCGTTTCACACTTTTTCAGATTACAAATATACGCTCAGCCGTTTCACACTAATTCAGATTACAAACATACGCTCAGCCGTTTCACACTAATTCAGGCGATCCCTTCTTGCATCGTATAATTCCTTCTATAGTATATTCATTGTATCCGTTTATGTAATTCAGCTCTTCGTGCAGTCCCTTCGATTTGTGTGAACTGTGCTTGACAAATGTTGCAAGCGACGGGATATCATGTTGAATTCGCTGACTCTTAATATTCATGTCATTTCCAGGCTAAAACTTTCCACCTGGGTTGGGAGAAGTGCAACCTAATTTCAGAAGCTGTCACGACTTCTCTGTGCCAGGATGAAGGCAGCTGCCCTTTGAATTCGGGGAATTCGCTGACGACGAAGATGACCAACTCCTACAATCTGCCACTGATTCCATCCTTCAGTGAAGAGCCGACAGGATTTTGGACATGCCGGAAGGGTCAGCAAGTGGGTGTGTGGGTTTGTGGGTATTGTTGGTCAACTGTAAAATAGAGATTTGCACAAAGCTGCTGTTACTGGTGCATAAGTTTTAGGTACAACTTGTTAACTGGCAAAATGTAGAAAATTAATGCATCATGAAACAGTCACTTTCTGGGCTAATTCAACAGCCGTTTAACTGCTTCTAAACTTTTAAACATTCTGATATGAAACAGGGGATGGACTTTTTTGAAGATTGCAATCATTATCTCTGGCTCCATGTAGAAAATGCGTTATTTTATTGGGACTGACATCCTTGTGTCTATGTCAATGTAATCACAACCATCGTGTACCCTGTCAGATCGCGCACGGGTTTATTCTCTTAATTAATCTTGATTATTACAGTTCTAGATCATTTCTCTCTGTCTACTAATGTCTCTTTTACCGCTGATGTTACCTGTTGTCACAATATTCTCCAACGCCTTTCTGCCCACACATGGCACACACATTTACATTAGAGCAGCAGGATACATCACGGTAGAATTCAACGTAGCCGTTGTGGTCCTTTATTATCCCTTGTTATACGTTCTATCTGGAATTGTGCGCGTGTGTGTAGGCTTATATTTAGCTGAGCGGATCGCAAAAGTGTCACACTATTAGGCAGTAACACGGAGGGGACAATAACATTAGTTAAACCAACTGACCTTGGCTCCTAGGTCAACCTAGTCTGAAATGGGTGCCAGGTAAAGTCCTCAGAAATAAAGGCCACCGCGTGATGTAAATCACATCGCGCACGGAGTGCCGGTCAGTCTGTAAAGTATAGATCTAGCGCTCTATACCCGACACGCCCACGAGAATATAGATGGTTCTTTACTAGAACACACGGGCAGTTCAGGAATTATTTAAAAATGAATACTAATTTTTTTTTTTTTAAAGTAACGCATAGCTGCTGAAAGGAGCATCCATAGTCATAATTAATTTTACATTCTATACCTTTTTAAATTTATTATACGAAATTCTCCAAGCTGCACACAGCAGTAGGGTTCAACAACTAAACTGACTGTCTATGATATCAATGGGACCCCGGGGTCTCGCAGCAGAGGCAAAATCTGATTTTTATGCATTTTCGCAACAGTGAAATTACTTGATTTGTTGTTAATATGCATGAGGGTGTGAGATATAGGACACATACAGTAATTCAGTAATGTCCAATGCCTTCTATTAAATATTATCGATAACTTCTATGATCTACAGCTGTTTTCTGAACTACCAATCAACATTTCAATTGTAGGGTTCAGATTGTCAAATTCATGGTTCGTTGTTTCCTTGCCTCTAGAGAGTTTCAGCACTTTCGTTTTTAAAAATGTCTCTTTACATTCTTCTTGAGATTTCTAAAAATCAGCCACGCACAATCTGTCGACACAAAACTAACGCACAGTGAAGCTATACTTATTGTTTGTCCATAAACATTAAACGGACGGATACACTGATTATCCGTGGTTATGATGATGATGATGATAATGATGATGATTATGATGATGATGATGAATGAGGAGAGAATACACTGGTTATCCGTGGTGATGATGATGATGATGATGAATGAGGAGAGGAGGATAAGCAATAACTGATCATGGCATCTTTCTGTTGGAAGTGTTTGACAAACCTTTTGAAATTTTGCAATAAATGAAGTAAACTAGAATATACAAGAAAACATTGATAATAGATTTATTTTCTGAGAAATGTATCTAAGTAACACAAGCTGCTATGTGTTTGCTCACATTTTCTTGGTGTTATTGTGGTTTTGTAGTTTCTTATATAATAAAATGTGAAATACAAAATAGTCTATTGGCTCCATATATCGTTCGTCTTTTTACATTGCTATTTAAAACTGGCCTGGGGTAGGAGCCTGTCCTACTACTAGGCGCGTCCACCAGGTGGCGGGTGGTGGAAAGGCCTCTAGATATAAAGGTTAGCCACGAAAATATTGAATAAGTGGCCGTGGACAAAAACAGGTGATGGTCATTGAGAGGAGGCGAGTTAGTTGGTGGGACAGCTAACTATAAAATACCTCAAAACTCTACGACATGGTCCTTGGCAAAAATTGTGAAGTAACAATGGTACTTGGAGATTTTAACGCGAAAGTCGTAAGTGAAAAAGTGTAAGGAATAACGGGTATCTATGGCTTAGGAGAGAAGAATGTGAGAGGTGACAGATTAATAGCATGGGCTCAGTCACGCCGCATGATAATAGGGAACACCTGGTTTAAACACCATCCTTGAAGATTGTGGACTTGGAATAGTCAGGGTGATAATGTCCGCAATCAGATTGATTACATTTTGATTTCAAGAAGATTCAAGAGCAGCTTAGTTGGAGCAAAAACTAGACAAGGAGCAGACTGCTTTAGTGACCATGTTCCAGTTGTAGGAAAAATTAGAATAAAACTAAAGAACATTAGAAAAACACCACAGAACATCAAGTTAAATTTAGGAATTCTTAGAACGGATAAAGAAATTAAGGACCAATACAATGTCATTGTACAAAACCGGTAAAATGCAATGGAAATTATACAGACTATTGATGAACAGTGGGATATGTTGCGTGAGTCAATTCAGCAGACATCTAAAGAGACAATCCCACCAACCCATAGAGTTGCAAAAAAGAAATGGATGTCAACCGAAATTCTGCAGTTGATGGATGAAAGAATGAAGAAAAAGAATGATAAAGAAGAATACTCTAGGATACAAAAAGAAATAGTGAACAAATGCAAAGTGGCTAAAGAAGCCTGGCTGAATCAAATGTGTACAGAGATTGGGGAAAATCACAGGAAAGACTCACATTCCATGTACCAACAGATAAATGTGTTAAGAGGAAAGATGACACGTAACAGCACTAGATGTTTGAAATCAAAAGATGGTGACTTATTAATGTGACATAGTAATATAATTAACAGATGGACAGAGTATATAGGGGAATTGTGTGATGATAATAGACCAGATGTAGAACTGCAGACTAACAATGATGGTCCACCAATAATGGCTGCAGAAGTTGAGGATGCAATACATCATATGAAGAAAGGAAAAGCACCCGGGCCAGACAACATCTCACTGGAAGAAATCGAAGCACTGGGAAATTTTGGTATTGAAAAAATAACAAAACTTTTAAATGAAATTTATAATAGTGGGTATATTCCGAATGACCTTTTCAAATCCATATTTATAGCTCTGCCTAAGAAACCAGGCACTATAAAATGTGAAGACTATCGCACAAAAAGTCTTATCAGTCACATGACTAAGATTTTACTGAGAATAATTATGAGAAGAATAAGAAATAAAATTAAACCAGAAATCAGCGATGAACAATGTGGATTTGTAGAAGGAAAAAGTACAAACAATGCCACATACATCCTAAGGACATTGTCAGAAAGAGCTATAAAAGTAAAGACTGATTTGCGCAATGCTTCATAGACTTTACAAAAGCATTTGACTGTGTGAAGCATGAAGAAGTAATCAAACTGTTAGAAAAATTAAACATTGATGGGAAAGATCTTCGACTAATGAAGAATATGTATTAGCAGCAAACAGCAGCTATAAGAATTAACAACTGTTTAGGTACATTTCAAAGCATAAAGAGGGGCTGTGTACTGTCACCTGAATTGTTTTCAATATACAGTGAATATATAATGAGAGCTTTAATTGGTATGCCAGGAATTGTGGTTGGTGGGCACAATATAAACAATTTACGTTATGCTGATGACACAGTCTTGATAGCAACAAGTCAGAAAGAACTACAGGAAATGATAGACATTGTGGTGTTAGAAAGTGGAAGAATGGGCCTTAGTTTGAATAATGGGAAGACAGAAGTAATGGTGGTATCAAAGAAACGAATTATTCCTAAGTGTGTAATAAAAGTTGATGGTGTTATTTTAGGACAAGTACAGAAATTTAAGTATCTGGGCACATGGATAACATCAGATGGAAGATGCATAACTGAGATAAGAAATAGAATAGGACAGGCAAAAACTGCATTTTATAAAATGAAAAACATCTTGTGCAATATATTCTTGTCATTGAGAGTTAGAAAAAGAATTTTTGCTTGCTACATACATCCAGTTTTAACATATGGCTGTGAATCCTGGACAATCGGTAGGCACGCCAAACAATTTCTGGAGGCCTCGGAGATGTGGTTTTACAGAAGAATGTTTAGAATACCTCGGACAGCCAAAAAGAGCAACCAAGAGGTTTTGAAAGAGGCGGGAGCCCGAAGACAACTTATCACAGACATCAGAAAGAGACAGTCATCATTTTTCGGCCATGTTATGAGAAGAGGGAAAATAGAACATGTTGTGACCACTGGAAAGATATGTGGAAGGAGAGATAGAGGAAGACAACGAGAGAAGATGCTTGACAGTCTTGTTGCATGGCATAGAGGTGTGTCGGCACACGAACTGATACATGCTGCATGAGATAGCAGATTATGGAGAGACATGATCGCACACGCCAGTCGGCAAGGCACCTGATGATGATGATGATGATGATGATGATGATGATGATGATGAAGATTTAAAACTGGACAATATTACAGAAAGTAAAGATTATTATTATATTTGCATTGATCGCTGATTGTTTTATTAAAATCTTCAGTGAAAGGAACGGGACTTTTATCGTTTACTTATAGTCTAGTACCGTTATCATCATCAAGTGTCTTGACAACTGGATTGTGCCACCGTGTTTCCAGTTGTGTCATCTTTAGCTCCATACAGGTGTTCGCTGATACCCATTCACTGCCATCAACAACGGTTGTCAAGAATCCTGTCTCGCTGTCTTTCACCGGCTCTCTTTCAAAGGATCGTTTTAATTTAATGAAATTTAAATTAATCGACGTTTAGGTATCATTCGTTTCTTTAGTTTACTCGTATGATAGTATTTTTCAGTGTGCATTACATTACGTATATCGTAGTATAGAACAGTTATTGGCTACAAAGAGCTGCTATAAGAATTAACAACAATTTGGGAACATTTCATAGCATAAAAAGGGAAGCACAACAAGAGATTCTACTGTTACCTGATTTGTTATCATTATACAACGAATATGTAATAAAATCGATCATGAATTTTCAAGGAATTATTGTTGGTGGTCATAACATAAACAACCTGCGTTCAGCTGATGACACCGTTTTTACAAGTCAGAAACAACTTCAGGGATTGATAGATACTGTGGTGGTAACCAGTGATGACATGGGCCTCAGTGTGGATAATGGGAAGACAGAAGTAATGGTGATTTCCAAGAAAACAATAGTGCGTAAATGTATAATAAAAGTCAAAGGTGTTATTTGAGGACAAGCATATAAATGTAAGTACCTAGGCACATGGATAACATCTGATGGAAGATGTATCACAGAGATAAAGAATAGAATAGGACAGACCATAACTGCATTTTATTCTTCTTCTTCTTTCGTTCGCTTTAAAAAAAATTATCTATATCTGCAGTGTTGTCTCTAGTATAAACTTCACTGTCTTTTTTAAACCACTCAGCGATCAGTAAAGGTTGACTTGCACCGATGTTTCTATTGGCCAAACGTTTTGCCTTGATGTATTGTAATTGGGACAGTCTTGGAGGACGTGATCTTTTTTTTTTTTTTCTAAGTTGCCAATCCACATGTGCACATGGCTGATTCGCCGATTTCAATTTTGTGTACATGTGGCTGCGAAGGTGTAGAATAATGACTTGCTCTGGTCTGTCCATGAAATGGTAATCGTCTTGTGCCTTTCTGATTGACTTGATTATTTTCTTCTTTTGCTGATAAGAGACTCGTATGTCAGGTTGTTCTTTTTTTGCATCTTCCTTAGCTAGTTTATCAGCTCTTTCATTTCCAGGAACTCCACAGTGGGATGTTACCTTACACCGACTGCCTAGTTTGGAGAGTAGATATTCGTATACCAGGTAGTTTTCCAGATTGGAGTGCCTAAAGCACCCATCTTGCATCTGTCAAAAATACCAAGGGTTGTGAAATATATATTTAACAGTTGTTTTTTTCTCCCTGTTATTTTGATGCCTTGAACTTCTGCATCATAGTTCTGACAGAACTTTCCTGTAGGTATTTTAGCTGTATATCTAGTATTATTTAGATGCTCAATATACACTCCTGCTCCTCAATTTCTGCTTGCGTTTTGTGCTGATCCATCTATATAGACATGGACCCCAAAATGATGTGGGTATTCGTCATTAAGTAGAGCGAAGCTGGCTGTTTTATGTTGCATACTGTTTTGTTCTTCCTTGTCGAATACTCCTTTTACTTCTGTCTGGATGTGTATTGGCAACCTATAATCGTTTTTCCAAGGGGTCTGATCTGGAATAGCATTTAAGGAGCTATCAGTTGCAGGCAGATCATTGGTTTGCCTGCGGTCGTTGGGCCTCGTGGATGAAACTGCTTCTTTTTAGAATCTCTATTGCTAGATTTTAAAATCATTCTATTATAGGGTGTTCAGGCATGCTAAGAAACATTTCTGCTTGTATAAGTATCTTAGTGTCTCTTCGCTCTGTCAGTGTACTACATTTCATAAAATGAAGAACAATTTTTGCAATAAGTTCATGTCATTGGAGGTTAATAAAATAATTGACGCATGCTATAAAGAACTAGTTTTAACATACGGCTGTGAATGCTGGATGATTAATAAAACTCAATTCTCTCAAGATTATGGCAGCAATGGACATGGAAGAAAGAATGCTGTTCACAATGTTCCAGCATGTGATCCTGTCGGTGATAGATTAAGGACTTGGAATGCTTATCATATCAAAGAGTCAGCTAATGAAACTTCAACGCATACAGAATGAAGCCATCAGGGTAATTCTGGGATGTACAAAATATACCCCGGTAGTATGCTTGCACTACCTAATATTGTAGTCAGGCTCAAAGTTCTGCAAGCAAAGTCATATCTCAGAGTAGCTGCAGACAAGAAGTACCTCTTGCATGAAGCCCTGAGTAGATAAAAAGGACATAGACTGAAAAGAGGAAAGTCTTGGGTGGCGCAAGCTGAAGAAACAATCAGAAAAGTGTGAAATGGGTCAAAGTGTCAGAGCAAGTTTCAGACTTGTGCAGTCTTCTTATCACTTTGAGTCGTGAGTGCAGGGACTGGCCAGCTGGCGCTGCAGAACCAGAAGCTCAACAAATGATTGACGAAAATTCCCGCCCAAGTGATGTGATTATCTATACTGATTTTTCTGTGTTATGAGGCAGACGAAGTGCGGGCATTCTTCTGTCGGCATTCTTAGAGACCAGAGATATTCATCGACGCCTAACATTCTTACTTTGAGAAGGCGGCCTGTAGTTTCTAGGACATTTCCTATGCCTGGGTAAGTTAATTATAGTTTACGAGTACCTTAAATGATGTCTTGTTAAAAGGGTCACTGCTGTAGATATACCGGCCTCGGCTATGTGATCGCACATAGTTCGACCGTTCTTGATCTCCAGAGAACAGGATTTGAACCTTAGACCTTCTTCTGTACAGACTAAATAGTGTGTGCCCTAAAAAACTCACACCATGGGTAAAGATATTGAACCTACAAGTGTTTACCATTTAAACTAACAACAGAAGTTTGTGCAATACTAATGGGAACGGAGAATGTAGGTCAAGTACTTGGCAGCTAGCGCGTTGCTTTGAGTGTGTTTGACACAGATCAATGGATGTGTAGTGAATGGCCTGAGAGTCGGAGGAGATAGGGGTACTGACTGTAAACATTGGTGTCTGTGTGCAGATGGGAGGGGGGAGAGAGATTGATATACGTGTGATAGTGTCTATCTATCTCCACTATATATATCTGACTTTCCATCTCTTGCACTAAACAGACAGATAAATGATAGGAGAAATTGTCTTCTGGTCTTGAGAGTACACTCTGAGGAATGTAAAAGAGGAGCAGAGGTGGAGTAGGCTGATGTGGGATGGAAACTGATGGCTTATTCTGAGTCTTTCCTGTCAAGATGATACCCTCTTGGTGATTACTAATTCTGAGTTCTTTCCTGAAAGGATGAAACCTCTGTAAAGAGCAGGCAGATTAATCACAGTCCTACCAACATCCACCAACCAACTATCCACCAGCTAAAACCAGTGAATGTACCTGGCATCATCATGGTGTGCCATATACACCAACACCTTAACAGGGCCAGAGCATGTGAGTGAGCTCCAGAGCAGGTGAAGATTTGCAGAGAGTATATCCATACTCGAGTGTACCAGCCTTCAGGAGCTTGGTTGAGCTCAGAGACAGCTCTGTGACCTGACCTGTGGGAGAGACTTGCTGAGTCCCTATACAGTTCCTGTGTCCTTGATGGTGAGGTACTCCTCTATGAACAGATTCACCTGAAGCAGAACTACCAGAGTCAACTACAGTCGAATCACCAGGACAAAGGGGAGCATCATCAATATAACTCTGATAAGTGCCAGTTGTGTTTCTATATCATGCTCTATTCCCCACAGCTCCAATGTATTCCAATGATGACACTGTGAGAGAGTCAAGACCTTCTGGCTGTTTCAATATCTGAGTCGTTGCTCTGAGTTCTGATCCTACAAACATTCTAAACATTATTATTTTATTTATGTAAAGAAGTTGAATTGATTACATGCATTCATTTTCATGGCTGACTTAGGTGTCTCTATTTCACCCTGCTAAGTGTTTATCTTTGTTGTGTGTATGAATAATAAGTATTATATGTGTTAACATGGTTATGACAGTAAACTATCATAACCTGGGAGCTTTCTTTTTATAGTATTGGGGGTGTCCAGCCAAGTGTGCCTAGGAATATTGTATTCATATACACATATATTTTGTAGTGCCAAAACTTGAGTTGCCCTACTCCAGAAATAAGTTGAGCGTATATTGGCCACGGGGCATCCCTTAGACCAATACGAACCAAACGACTCAACATAATTATTTCTGAGTGCTGTTGGTTCTTAAGGAGAAATCCTTAAATCAAGCACGTGACAGGAGTGATATGTGACATCAGTGTGAACTATACCCTTCGAGGAGCAGCTTGAATTACAAATGGACATGTTTTACATTTTGTCCGGGAGCACTGTGAATACCGAAATGAAGTGCTTTATGGAAAGGAGACTGCTTATTACAAATATGTTCTTAATATAGCGGTCTCACTTGTAGACCACTACATTGTCATTGGGTTGTCATTGAAGATCTTGCGAGTGTCAGATCAGAGCCAAGAATATTAAGATGAAAGATTCTAGAAACAGCCAAATTAGGGTGATATGTTAAGATCAACTCAAGCCTATCAGGAGCAGGTTTAGGTTTAGTGGGCAGTGCCTCTCTCTGAGTATTGAAAACAGATAGAGATTGGTGGTCTAAGCTGGAACATAATAAATATATATGCTACTGTGGGGCCATTAGTCATGAAGCAACAGTGGGACGAGCTGAAAGACCTAGAGAAGATCCCTGGCAACAGGTTCCTCATTTGTTACCGGCCAGGTAAAGACACATGGTCAAATGCAGGTACTTCTGCCATTGACGCCTTTGAAAGTTTGTAGATCAGTCAGGAAAAGGTGGCAGCGGCACTTGATTTAGAAGATGCTTACAACAGAGTTAGATACAGTATCTTGATGAAAGCGCTTATGGAGAAGGGAGTCTGTCCTTGGTTGATGAACTGGATAGCAGCCGTTTTATATACCAGCCGGGTAGCTCTCCGCCTGGGTTCATGGACCTTTAAACCATGTATTATATAGCTTCAGGACAACCACAGGGATCTAAAATTTCACATGTGCTGTTCAATGTTTTTACGAGCAAGCTTGCATACTTGGAAATACCTGGAGTTGGCAAAATATTGACATTTGCAGATGATGTTCTGGTGTAAAGGAAGAGGAGAGATCGGGATCAAATAGCTTAATAGTTACAAGCGACAGTAAGTAAGGTGATCGACTGGTGTACAGAGATGAGTGATGTAATCAATCCAGAAAAGGCAACCGTCCTGTGGTGTTCTTTGGACAACAGGATTGTTAGAGCGGATGTTTGCAGACTCAAAATGAATGACAGGGACATCACAAGAGACAACAAACTGCGGTACCTGTGTATCACCATTGATAAAATTTTATCTTTCAAGGATCACATAGAGGGAGTTGTGGCATGGGCTCAAAAAGGCTTAAACACACTAAAGATTTTTGCAGCGACAGACATGGAGCAGAGAATGCTGTTCAAACTTCACTAGCACTTAATAATCTCAGTGATTGATTATGGATTAGGGTTGCTAACTGTCTCGAAGTGTCATCTAGAGAAACTGGAGCGCATACAGTACAGAATAAAGCTATGCGGATGATCCTGTAATGTACAAGAGACAACCCGATTGTGTGCATGCGATACATCCTTGCATTGCCGACTAATGCAGATAGGCTAAAGGTGCTGCAGGCTGAGTCATATCTCAGAGTAGCTGCTGACAAAGAACACCATCTGTATGAAGCGTTAGCTACAGGTAAGAACCAGAGGCTGAAAAGGCGGTAATTGTGGATGGCCCAAGCATAAGACACAATAAGACAAGTATGCATTCTGGAGAACATTGGTTTAGGAGAGGAGTTAGTAAGAGTATCAAAAGAAAAGTCTGACCTGTGTAGGGTTATGATCACATTGGATGAGGAGTGCAGAGAGTAGCCAGTGGGTGCTACGGAGGTGGAAGTCCAACAGTTGATTCACGACAATTGACACCCATGTGATCTGATAATCTATACAGATGGTTCGGTGTTGAGAGGAAAGAGAAGTGCCTTGGGGTACGTAGCGAAAGCCAATGGACAATCTTTAGTGCAAGACAGCTTAGCATACATCACAACATCTAGCATGAGAAACGAGGTGAAGGCGGTAACTGCAGCTCTCAGTTGGCTATAGAAAAAAAATGTATACACATGTCGTAATTGTAACAGACTCCTCTGAAAGCGTGCTGAAAAAGGTGAAGACAGAAATGCTTCGAGCGGAGTTGCAACCTTCCCTGGGAAGGTCACGTGTAGTGAGCATACTTTAGATCTTTTCTCTAGGCCATGCCTGGATCTGCATCATTGGGTGGTGAATTGATACGTGACAAGGCATATGTGGTCAAGGCCCTTTGGGAACAAGCAACGGAATCAGTAAAGAAAGAAGATTATTATGGCCTGGAGAGAATGAGGCACCTGGGCGTAACCAGAGGGTCTGGTTGGCTCACTACACTCAGAGGAAAGGCAAGACGGACATAAAACCGGTTATTTTGTGACCAGTACCATCAATACTGGAACTCTGTGCTGGTTGATGAAGATGGGGACAGAGCACACATGAGAATGCCCCGAGTGCTGTGATGTCAATTCTTGACTCAACTCAACTCAACTCTGAGTGACTGATTGTACTTTTTAAAGAGGCTCTATGAGAATGTGTTTAGGGTCAAGGCGGGCACGGAAACTCAGAAACTCGCGTGACTTCCTCAAGAAATGGTAGTAATTAGAATCCAACATTCCAGGTACCGCTGTTGAAAGAATGTTATAAAATGCTTGCAGGAGAATGGGCGAGAGGACGTATAAAGAAGATAGCTATGGGCATTAGCAGATTTATAATATCTATAAGGGTAAGGAAAGGAAAGTCAGTGCTAACCTTTATGTCCAAGAAATTAATGGAAGTGATGGAAATAAAAGTGGTAAAGCGAATAGGATTTAAGGTGCTGAATTGGTCGAGTTCATCTCTGGACGTTTTGGCTAAAGGATGAGAACTGGGCGTCTGGGAAGAAGCGCAATAATTACAAGTGATGGCAACAACGGTCCTAAAATCCCATGCTTTTATTGTGAAAGACTTTTCTTACCGCGGACGGCTCTTGCTAGTCACACTCGCCATAGCAATGTCTCCTCACAGTGCAATATAACACTATCGTCTGGGAAGACGGAAAGGTGCCAGTTAACACTGGAACCGCTGTTATGCTAGGAAAAAACAAACATTTATTCGCAGCAAACAGCAGCTATAATAATTAATAACTATTTGAAAACATTTCAGAGCATAAAGAGGGAAGTAAGACAAGAACGTTTACTAGCACCTGATTTGTTTTCATTATACAGTGAATATATAATAAGTTCCATCACGGAGATGCCATGAATTGTGGTTGGTGGTCATACATTAAACAACCTGCGTTATGCTAATGACACTCTCTTGATAGCGACAGGTCAGAAAGAACTGCAGGCATTGATAGATACGCTGATGGTAGAAAGTGATAAAGTGGGTCTCCGTTTGAATAATGGGAAGACAGAAGTTAGGGCGAATTAAAAATAATGGGGTCTAAATGAATAATAAATTTAAAAGGCGTTGCTTTAGATTAAATATAAAAGTTTAAGTTCTCGGCACATGGATAAAATTCACATGAAAGATGTAACACAAAGAAAAAGAAATCAACAGGACAAGCCGAAACTGTCTTTTTTTAAACGAATAATATTTTGTGCACTAAATCGTGCCATTGAAGGTTTGGAAAAGAATTATCCCATGCTAAATCGTACACGTTTTAACATACAGCTATTAATCCTGGACAAACAGTTAATAAGCCGAATAATATCTTGAGGTCGTGGAGATGTGGTTTTACAGAGGAATCCTTAGAATTCCTTGAACAGCTAAGAAGAACAACACAGATGTTTTGAAAAAGATGAGTGCTCGAAGACATCTTATCGCAAGTACCAGAAAAAAAATAGTTATCATTGTTTAATCATGTTATGGAAAAGAACGGGGACAACTGGAACATGTTGTGACTGCTGAAAAGAGCTGTGGGAAAGAGACAGGGGAAAACAGCGCGAACAGATTCTTGACAGTCTTTAGTCATGGCATGGAGGGATGTCAGCAGGACGAACTGATACAGGCAGTAACCTATTGCGGTTTATGTAGAGGCATGGTCGCCCACCGCGCAAAGGGTGATAGTAGCAGCTAAATCGGAACAAAGACTGCTGCTTTTGCTTTATCTGAGTTTGGCGCCCCCATGATTGACTGTGGGCTTGACCTTCTCACAATCAGCAGACATCAACTGGAAAGACCAGACAAAGTGTAAAATGAAGCCATGAAACAGATCCTAGGCCGCACAGAAGACACCTCCTGTCACGCCAAGCGATATGTCCTCGATCTGGCCACTTGACACAAGAGGGTCCAGGCCAAGGTGAATCTTTGTGCTTCTGTTGATATAAAACCCCATCTGCACAGTGTAAACAAAGGTAAGCGCCTAAAAAAGGATGCGGTTCTAGATGGCGAAAACAGAGGCAGGTATTGCAGATAATAGGTCCCAAAAAGCCGCTGGTGTTGAAATAAGGTCGTCATCATAAACATGGCTCACTGTTTCGTGGAATTCGGCCTGGATGGGCATACACCACGCAGGTGAATAGAAGACAGTGTGTTTGTTGTCCGTTAAGATAATGATGACAACTCTTTTTCCTAAATTATGAGTACGAAGATGACTGATGAGGCCGATGCGGGACCGTAAAGTTCTTGGACAGTGAGGACAGGCAATGAGTGTTGTACGAGGGAGGGGATCTCCTGCAAAGGCTTTTCTGTCCATTCTTTTCTTAATCAGTCTTGCTGTTCTGTTTGCTTCACATAATAGAAGACATAAAGTCGAGTGCTTAGTTCAACTACTTCTAATATGACATTAGATATAACAGCTGTCACAGGGGCACTTGCATGGCTGGCGGAACATTAAGAAACTAGAGCAGTAACAGACAGGCTAAATGTGCATGCTTGAAAGATTCAAACTGGCAAACTCCGACTAGAATATATTCAAATCATCCAGAAGGCCTGCCTCTAGAAACTATCTTGGTTGTACACACCAAGACACGTGGGTTGAAAGGAAATGAAAGAGCCGACGATTGGGCGTATCTGCAGTGGTTGATGGAGGAAGAAGTATAGACAGGGCAAACAGACTTTATGCGCTGTGTTCTGGAGACTTTGAGACAGACTAATCAGAGAGTATGACTTGCCTGTTGGAACAGCATGTATAAACCGGTTGTTGTTGTTGTTGTTGTTGTTGTTGTTGTTCTTGAGGGGGTTTGGGTAAGGGGGGTCTTAAAGAAGGAAGATATGCTAGTCAACACCTAGTGGACAAACTAAACACTGATACTGTGACTGCTGTAGCATCAGAGGACGAAGCACGAATTGGGGTTGGGGGGGGGGGGATCGATATACTAGGATGTCGACAACGGACAAGTAACAAGTAACTTGATATACTCGGCAATCTCTTTTCGGGGACTGCTCAGTTGGTAGGATTATCTTTAGTTAACAATAAATAAATTTAAAAAAATCATCATCCTTTGTCGCACAGTGTCATCACTTTGGTTTTTTTATATTTTTTATTCATTGGTATATGTAAGCTCTTGAAGTATACTATACAGTTAGATGCGTATCCTTTACAGGACGTTGCAGAACCAACCCCAGCATTTGTTGGCTGTTGTGGTTTTCCTAGGCAAATTCTACGTTCAGTAGTTTGCTTATTGCTGATTAAACGGTCAGCTCTCCGTACCACTGTTGAAACCAACGCAAGCCATCCGCAGCTAGGATCGAACTCGGCACCCCGGCATTACGAAGCGCGTTCGCAATGCCCAAGCCACAGACGCCGACACAGACTATATATGGCTATGTATAACAGTGGGGATGTGTATTGTGTGAATTACCTTGCACTTTTTTTTTTACAAAACTTTGATCATTACGGTCTGGGGAAAAGGGCACTGCGAGGAGTAACAAGGGGATCTGGGCGGTCACCACTCGGGGAAAAGGCGAGACGGATTAACAGTAAGGCAGTTACTTGAGCCACAAGAATTGAAATTCTTCACTTGCTGCTGAAGATGGAGAGGGGCGCTAATGGGGCTGTCCTGAATGCCGTGATGTTGATTCCTAAATCAACATTCATTCAACATTACCTAACCTTTTCCCCCACCGCCCCCTTTTCAGTCGTCGAACGCCCCCCTCGTCCTGAAAATATCATTTTCATGTGCCATGCCGAAAAAATCATAGATGGTCACAATTAGTCCTCCTATTGAATCAGGTGGTGCTCTTGTACCGCCTATGCACCTGGTCAAGCCATCAAAGTATTTTTAAGAGTTTCTTTGGCATTTCACAGTTCTGAGACAGAGCTGCGGGAGGTTTCCTGTAGCCTTCAGCCATTCTATCTCTATGGATCCATAGTAGGCTGGACTTCACTGCTTGACTAGATCTGCTATTGTAAGCTGCGTTATAATGTTTTTGTTTTTTTCTAATTTTTATTGCATAGTTAGTGCTGTCCTATTCAGTGCATGAGATGGCTTGGGCTTGCTGACTGATTTTACGTATTTGACTATGACGAATGTTAATTTACTTAAACCCGGGTAAAGGGAGTCTGATCAGTTCAAGGGAGGATAGTTGTCTCGGGTGCAAGCTTCGTATGCCGATACTGCATGAGATGCGTTAGCTGCTGCTCGTGAGTCCCAGCCATCTAGTTTTGCCCCAATCCACGCCGCGCGTAGCGGCATGGGAGATACCCTCGGCGGTGGCGGTAGTCGCCGGAAGTGGGCAATTTACACGTGACTGAGGCCCTGTTAGGATATATTTTCGGCCTGGATAATTTGGGACGGTTATTCGGAAGATAGCCAGTGCGTGTAATGTTGATTCGCCTATTTCCTTTTGTATGGCTTCCTGACCAAAACCGTATAACATACGTGTCTAAATATTGGAGGAATACTCATTTTTGGGTATACAAAGACAAAGTGAAAAAGCTCTTTTTTTCTGACTTAGTTTATTCTTTTTGAAGATTATTCTCGAGACTTGCAGCGCTTTACTGGATAGGAATTGACAGTTAATAAATATTTCTGGTATGAGATCTTCACACATCATTATGTCGGTTTCAATATTTTCTTACTGTGTTAAACTTTCCCTCGTAAAATGATTGATACCTTTTCCTAATAGCTTTTTTTCTCAAAATCTGTGGTTAAACAGATAGTACGGAAACCATGTATACTTTCCAAACAAGGTAAGGGATTTGGACTATCAAGGGGGTGCCTCTTATTGCTCCGTGTGTTATTCGAAAGCCCCTAATTTGAACCTTGTATAGGTTTGATAAGTTGTTTTTTTTTTTTTCTTTCTGCTTAAATTCACGCTATTGAGGCCATATCATTGAAGGTTCCAGTGTGGACTAGTCTTCGTATTGTTTTTTTTTTTTTTTTTTTTTTTTATACTTGCTCCACAATATGTTTCATCCAGTTCCCCTCTGTCCCCCCCCCCCCCCCCCCCCCCCCCCCCCCCCCCTTAAATTGCATCGAGTTTTTGAATGCTTTGTGATTTGTCTTCTGAGTTTGGATTCCGGTTGAGCCTGGTGTCTAGTTAACTATACCCCCCCCCCCCCCCCCCGCCCGCCCCCAAGTGATCCATACAAGCGTTTTCTATATATAAATGAGAGAAAACTTCCTGTTCCAAAAGATCTTATCCGTTTTAGTTTCCGGCTGATATTAGTTTTCGTATAACAGTAGTCGTTAGTGTTGTCTTTGTTATCACAGAATGTTGGACGGCATAACCAAACCTGTCATTCCACTGTAATAGAGTCAGTGTACCGACTCTATCACTAGACATGGTTGTAGTCACATCTCCCATGCTTCACATGCGGTTTCATTTAGAAGAAAGAATGAACCCCGCTGCTAACAAGTGGATACCGACCTTGCTACAAAAGCCTGGTGAAGTGACACTCGCTAACTGCTTTACTAGAAATCAGATATTATTTTCACTCGCAGACAGTTATTTGTTGCAGCTGCACGACAATATATGAACTGGCAGACACTCTCCATCAGACGGCCTTCAGCGTCATTAGGTAATCTCGGAAGACAATAGTTTTTATTAACTCTGTCGGACAAGGGACACCCTTTGCTGTCTGTGTGGGACCTATTGTCACTTGATTGTCAATTATTCAAGAATTGGAAAAATGGAACGGACAATTCTAATTTGTTAGTTACGAGTACATAACAACAGGATACTATTTATCAACTTGCATTAGTTTGCAGAGACACAGTTTACGGGACGAAGATGTAGACTGACTGACTGACTGACTGACTTTCTACCACACCAGGACATCACACAAGCGATAAACACCTGATGACACAATGTGCCACCATGTGGGTGAGGATCACTGTGGAGAGGTCCCAGAAACCGCTTTCAGTCTTTAGGCCATATTTATGGCCAGGTTATATTGCGGCCCCTGGCAAAGCTAGAGTAGGGCTTCAAATAACGAAAAATTTCATCCTGAAAAGGACGAGAAATATTGAAAAATTATAATATACGTAATAGAAGATGTAGACGAATAGTTCTGAGAATTGTACCAGGCCAGTACATGGTTTGGCAGTCAGACGGCCGACGTTAGGCTAAGAAAGAGAGGTAAATAAATGAATGCAGAGATGCATTTGGCGTTAGAGCAAACTTCAAGAAAAACTGGAAACTTATGGAAAGACGGAGAGCTAGTCAGAGTGGACTAAACTTTACTTATGCCATAAAGCCATGCTTGAAGAAAGTCTTTAGAGGAAAGGACAATTTAACGATTTTCATAGATGTGTATTGTAGCTTTAGCGGTGAAGGAACTACTTTGTTATATTAAGCACATTTGTATAAAGGTAGTAAGTATATCGAGTGGTAAGTAATACATCAACATGCAGGAGGCTCAGAGTTAAAGGTACCAATTTTAGTTCAGTTTGATTTGTGAGTGTTAGAAGTGAAGCCTTGGGATTTAGGGGGACATTAACAGCAGGTATTAACCATGCATGTAATGCTGAATAATTATGTATATTCCACAAGACTGAAGACATAAATATAAACTTATTAGTTCATATGTATATCACGGCTTGATATTGTGTGATAATCAGAGCCAGACCTGTTCAGTCAAGTGGACTGTTATAATTTTAAGAAACACACATGGCGTGACCATTCGAACACTCAGTCATTTAGACAAGTTGTATCACAGCAAATTGTGCCAGTGACATCCAAGATCTGATGTTATAGAAGAATCCTTAGAATTCATTGGACAGCTAAGTAGAGTAATTTAGATGTTTTGAAATTCAGCATATATTTATGGATACGTTGCAAAACCAACTCCAGCATGTGCGTGTGTGCGCGCGGGCGTGGGTGGGTGGGTGGGCGTGCCGGCGGGCGTGCGTGCGTGCGTGCGCGTGTGTGTATATATATATATATATATATATATATATATATATATATATATATATATATATATATATATATATATATAACTGCTGCAATCATCCTAACGTCTTGTCCGATTGTCCGATAACCGCTGCAGCATATGTCCGAGGACAGGAAGTCATGACCCGGAAAGACGAAGCACCCAAGATCTCTTAGAGATAAACAGGACGTAACAACTGTTGAAGGGGGAACCACCTACAGAGGATCATTAGGCTCCTTCTGTGATGCTCCAGTCGTATAATTCTACTTCTTGCACATGGATAGTCAACAAGACCACTCCTCTGATCTGTCCAAATTTAGTCTTAGTTCGATGTTTAACGTTGCAGGTGAAATACTCTTCGGTTATGGCACACAGACTCACGCATTACTTATTGCGGAAGACGTTTATCGACACGGTGGGGCAGAAGGGAGGGGAAATAAAGGGGGAGGGGGGTCCCCGGATGCCTTGACCATGCGTCCATGATTCAGGAGAGTATTCAGACTGCAAAGACAGAGCAGAAGGATCTGTACGTGATTTGGTTGGACATCGCCAATGCCTATGGGTCGGTACCCCACCAGCTGTTTTGTCAGGCCCTTCGCATGTTTCACGTACCAAAGAGATCATTGCTATGGTCGAGCAGTATTTTCCCCAATTCGCCGTACGCTTTTGTCTCTCTCTCCCCCCCCCCACCCCCCATCAATAACCCCACCCCCTCCCATGTTCACAACAAGGTGGACTGCGCTCCAAGTTGGAATAGCAATAGGGTGTAGATTTCTCTGGTACTTAGCCATACAGGCTATGCTAGATGGAGCTCTTGGTACGGACAGGGCCTTCAGATTGAGAGCATTTATGGACGATACGACAATAATAACAGGCTGTGAGAGTGACGCATGCAATAATCTGCAGAGTCTTGATTGCGTGATGGAGTGGTGCAGAAGTCAAGGAGTCTTTCGATCCGCACAGTTAAGGTCGTGGCAACCAGATTCATGGTTCCAAGCAAAACAATCCCCACTTGTCTAGAGAAACCAGTGAAGAGTCTCGGGCGCGTTTACGATTCTAAGCTATACGGTTGGAAAGAAGACCGGCCTATACACGAGTCCCTGGCAACTGGCCTGCTTGCTATCGAAGAGAGCAGGCTTATCAGGAAGTTTAAGGTCTGATGCCTCCAATTAATGTGATTCCAAAGGTCATCTGGCTGCTGCTTGTTTACGAAATTAGCACGGGCGCGGTAGAAGCAATGGAGCGGAAAATCAACACTATCACGAGGAAATGCCTTGGAGTGCCGCCTTGTCTGGCCGACATGGCTCCATGTTGTAAACAGGATCAGCTGGTAATTCCTTTAAAGTCGATATCTGAAGAGTTTAAAGTCGACAAGGCCAGACTCTCAATGATGTTGCTCGAGTCTGCAGCCCAATAGTCGACGCT
>CAJHNH020000648.1:62500-110000 GCA_905116865.2 Candidula unifasciata
GCATATTGTATGTTTTCCTTCCTGTGTGATACTTACACACCGTAAGAAATTAAATGACGTAAACAATCGATACTTTTCAGTTTCAAAGAACATTTTTCATATCAACAGAAGAGGTGGAATCTAGCAAATAGATATTTGGAGATTTATTAGACATAAGAAGGAAAATATGAAAGGGAAGGGAATAAAAGGGACACAACTGGAAATTATGAACATCAAAATAATATAAGCAACATCAACTACATTTATAAATCAATGACGTGTGGAGAATCGCAGTGGCTAATGTTCGTTCGTGACCTAAAACCTTGACAGTTAAATTATGTTAAATATGTCAACTGTCTTCATCAGGAAATATACAGCCGTATATTTAATTTTACCCCATGAGCGAATAGTTTTAATTCAATAAAACTTTATTCGGAAATTTTGAAATCAGTATTTCAATCACCAAAGCAACAAGGGAAATAATAACTCCATAGCCAGATATAAAAAACACCCCCACAACATTGTCCATATTTAGAAAGTCATTAGAACTCTCTTCACTCTCTTTAATTGTTGTATTAAATCGAATTCGCAGTCGTTGAAAAATGTGATTAGTAACCCCACTGTCTCTCATTGCCAACAGCTGTCTAGAGATTGCCAGATTTAGTTCCGAGTGATCAGGGAAAACAAAACCTCCATTAGCAGTCAATAAAATTTCTGGGATAACTGTGAGTCCTGGTAAATCAGTGTATTCCTCTAGGTACTCGAATGTGAAGCTTGATATCAGAGCAACAAATTTTCCAGATTTAATGTGGACAATGAGATCGTTGAGACTGCCCAGGACGGAAGGATCTGTTTTTGAGAAACGATCGATTCCTTCATAGAGTTTGCGTAGAGTTGTTCCTTGTCCCGATGCTCCTAAAAGCGAGTACATTAGCGTTTCGTTCCATGTTCCCCAGCGATATTCGCCTTGCAAGATGAGGTCATCAAAGCTTTTGATGGGCACTTCTTCAGTTGTATCTACAAAGGTGGCTGTGAGGTTGCCATTATACGTAGCCACTAGAACGACCATCATAAATGACCAAGCAGCCAGCAACACACGGAGAGTCCAGTGTTCTGCTTCTGGTAGTGTTCCTTGGCCGGCTATAGTTCCGAGAAAACCGAAGTACACACCTAAAATATACTGTTGCCTTAAACGTATCGTTTCCAACAACTTTGCGCCAAGAGTCTTCGAACAATGCTTCCCTTCTCCTTTCTTAGTTGTTTCTGTTTTCACATTTTGCAGGGGAAGGACATGTTGATATGTTTGGTATTCAAACGGGGCGTAGCAATGCTTGTTATCGAATTCGGTAATATAATGACTATTGTTGTTGTAGATATATTCTCTTGTGTTGTTGCACATCGTTCTTTCTTGAACTTTAAAATTATTTTTCATTTTATCTGAGATATTCTTTTTTCGACTACTTTTCTTTATTTCACTATTATAACACTTAACGAAATAGTTTTTTACACTTTCTGTCTTTTTAAATTTTACAGAAAATTTAACAGAACTGATTTTCTTCAGCCATTGTATTTGTCTTTGAAACAGTTTTGTTTTATAATGTAAATTATTTTGATAATAAGTTTGCCGTTTTCGGTCTAGTCCCATTTGATCAAAAATTGATAATTCGACTGTTTCTAAGTTCTTGTATTTCGTCTGCCAATCAGCTTCGAAATCTGAGGGTCTTTGATTACGGCTTTCTAGAATCTGATTAGACGGTGATTTTTGATCATTCATTTGGCCTTCAGACAGGGATAAGCTATCTTCTGGTAGAAGCAAGGCATGATTTAGCAGCAAGTAAAGCAGGGCGGTGACCAACAACAACCCAATAATAACCAAATATGTCTCCAGTTTGAAGACCAAAAATATCTTATAAGGATCGGGCTTACTTCGATTGATATATGCACCAATGAAATTGCTGTATAGAACCGGAAACGATGTGCTGGTATTGTAGTGAAATACGGCGTTGTTGGTGAATAAGTTAATTCCAAAGTCAACCGTGCAGTTAGACACCATCTCCGTATAGGCTGTCCATGTCATGTTGTCTTCTGATTCGGCTGATGGTACTAAAGAGTACGTAAAGTTAAGAGTAGAAGCTAGGGTATCAAACACGTCAATGTAAAATCCAGAGTATTCTATGTCTCCGGTCACCTCGTTTCTGGCTTTATAAAACTCAGGAAGCCACTCTTTGGCCAGTCCAGTCAGATGCCTTCCGTTAAAACCATTTTTGATATTTGGGAATATCCTACACATAGCAGTGTCTTCGTCACTTAGCATATTTCCAAAATCACGAATTTCTTGTAATTCCCGGTTCCTGTCGATCCTCCACATGTGAGTGTAGATTCTTTCTAAAGCAGGCGGGTTTTCACTGAAAGCAAATACTGCGTGGTTGTCAAATAGTGAAAACTTGATATCTAGTGCAACAGCAGATATGTCAGTATTAAAAGACACGAAGATGATGTTCATTCGACTGGTCATTAATGCACCGTAGCCGCAGGATTTCTGGCGAAACAAATGGTGTAGAGCCACCATAATCTCCTTATACTGATTTGTGACCCAAATGAAATTGAAGATTCGTTGTTCAAAATACGCCTCCCAGATTATGTCTGCAATCTTGTCGATCTCCATAGTTTTCACTGCGACTTCGTAATTCAGAGTTGATGACAGTGGGCCGGATGTGAATGTTTGTCGAATATGCTCCACAAAGTTTGTATCGACATCACCTTGTGTTACCAGAACAAACCTTTTCCATTCGCAAGCCTTCAATTCTCGCCGTAAATCCCGGCCAAATCCAACACTGCTGACATTGGATGCACGTGAAAGGCACGGGCCGGTAATGTCTGGGCTCAGCTTGAAATGAGGAAGCGATATTCTATTGTGAGAACAGTTTGACGCTTGCACAATGCCCGAGAAATGAGAACATTCAAAAAGAAAAGTTAAAATTACTAACTGATGAATCATAATTCAATAGCAATTTTGTCTTCCTTACATATATTTAAATCAGTAATGTTAAAATACACGGTAAATATACATGCGAGCCGAATTATTGGCTGTTGATTGTTCCATTAGGCCATTTTATATTCATTAGTGTTTCATTGCAATTTGATAAAAACTGAGCTCATATCATTTTCAAAGCGATCTGCTAAGTAATACTAACAGAACAGAATTACTATGAAATCCACACCAAGTACAAGAAACACGGACAAGCTTCATCTGCTAGAATTCAATAATCTGCGACCTGATGAATGAGGACAGTTCACTTGTTTATCACACCAAAAATGGTAATGTTACCGACGAATCAAAATCTGTTTGATGGATGCTCACGCGCTGTCCCAGTGGCGCGTGTTAACTAAGTAAATAATATGGCTACTGTAAGAAAAATTATCCGATGTGAATAGGTTTTTTTTTTTTCTCTTTTAAAGTAAAAAGGAAAAATGTAAACATTGACAGGTAGTTAACGAAGGTACTTTTATGTTTAAAAAGAATTGTAGCTTAGAGGGGTGAGGAGGGAGGGGAAAGGGGAGGGGGGGGGGGGGATGTCGACAAACATGGGTACAGTCAGGAGACAATATTATCATTGCTGCCACAGGATGTAATGATGCAGGAATTGTTACTGTTGTTGCTGCTGCTGTTGTTGCTGGTGCTGTTATTTCTGCTGCTGCCGGTCAATTTTACTTCTGTCAGCACTATATTTTTATGTTACTGTTGTTATTGTGGCATGATGGTAGTGCAGTGGCTTGAACACTTAGCTGCCGAATTCGTGGTCATGGAATCGAGTTCCCATGTAGGCAGAATTTGTGTTCACGTGATCTCACAGGTCAGCACAGTTTAAAACAGTCACCACGAAATTGCCTGGGAAGTAGATGCTGGAGTTTCTACCATATTACCCATCAAGTTTCGATTGGTCATGTGAATTACATGGCCAGCAAAGTAAGCTTCTCAGGGCGTGGATACAAATACCAAATTGTGCCTTATTCACTGTTACTTCTAACATACAACATGATAACAGCTCTGTAAGAGTCCTGCTCACTAAAATATCCGAGAACACGAGGATGAGATAGGCAGAACAGCTAAAATAATAGGTAGGGCAGCTTGTGAAAAGGACGCCTTCCCACTTTTGTCTTACTGTATAAACAATAAACAGTCGGAGGAGTTATATATAACTTCATGTCTGTTTGTATTAATGTCTTATATCGTTTCTATAGTATCTTTTATTCATTCCGCGAATCTCTTGTCGGCCTCTTATCTTGTAGCCTGCTGTTCTCATGTAGTACGCTCCAGCTGCTGGCTGATTTGGTTCTATTCTGACCAGATAATCCGACCGTTTGATTATTTGATGTTCTATAAAATCATTCTCAGGTATTGTACCTGCTTTTATTCTTATTTTTTCATTTGGGACGGTGGCTCTGCATCTTCTTCTTCTTGTTTTTTTTTTCCGCCACATTTCTTATACATCTGATCTGACTCGTAATTTTGCGTTACGTTTTTCTAGAACTATCCATATCTGCCACTCTTCGTCATCTTCTTTTCCCTCTCTTCCACCTTGTACCTCATCGAAGAGTCGGGTGGGGAAAGGGGGGGGGGGGCGAGATGTATCATTCGCTGATGAGCTCTTTCAAGAGCACTATTAGGACTGATGTTCATTTCTGTAACTATGAGCCGAATGCCATCTCTCCATATTTTCCGAGGTCTTCAACTCGCTCCATACCCGTTGTAACGTTTCAGTGTGGCTCGTTGTGGCAGATAGTACCAGGGCATCTTTGTTAGGGGTCCAAACCACCTTATTTGTTGTTCTTAGATGACCTGTAAGACTGGCTTTATTCCTAGCAGTCGTCTGATTTCGTATTCTGTCTTTCCTTAAAACTCGTGCAGCTCTTCTAATGCATATCATCTCTGTTGTCACCATTTTACGTTCATTGGAGGATGTAAGTGTCCACGTTTGACACTGATAGCAATAAGTTGGTCAAAAAATTGTTATGACAAGATCACTTTAGCACTCCAGGGTATTCGCTTGTGTGTCAACATGGAAGATAGTTGCCTCATTACTTGATTAGCTTTAGCACATCTCGAGCTAATTTCTCTGTCCAGTTTTCCATCGGATGTGAAAACTGCTGCCAAATACTTAAATTCCCCTGTTTGTCTTGAGATGTTGTTTTTTTAAATTATATTTCTAAATCGTCTTTTTGTCTTCCTGTCACCATTGTCTCTGTCTTCTAGTGTTTATTTTCAAATTATAATTCTCCCCTTTGTTACTTATTTGATTTAGGTGGTTCTGTAGACATTCCGTACTTTTTGCTATGAGTATCTGGTCGTAGGCGAATAGTATTTCTGTAATATCTTCTTCATGATTAAAGTTCATTTCCTTACAAATGGTATCCATGTATGTTATAAAAAGAAGCGGCGATAGTACACAGCCCTGACACACACCAGCGTTCACAATAAAAGTTCTTGACAATCCTGCCTTCGATCTTATGCAGCATTTACTACGTGTGTACAGGCTTTTGCAAATATTAATGAGGTGATTGCTGATTCGCTTTTCCCCATACATTCCCACAACATATTCCTGTGGACTTTATCAAAGGTTTTTATTTATTTTTTTTTTTTTTTTTAAATTTTGTGGTCTATTAATGTCAACAAACATGTCTTATCGTGTTCTTTTGCTCTCTATGATAGTTGTCTCAATGTATAAATGGCATTTGTGCAACTTCTGTTTCACCGAAAGCTCATCTGTGCCTCTGAAAGTTTATACTCCATTAATGGTCTAAGCCTTTTTTCGATGATCTTAGCATACATTTTTCCAGTGTGACTGAGAAGTGATATTGCTCTGTAATTAGTACAGTCCTTCTTATTTCCTTTATTTTTCCATAGCGGCACAATGACAGCAGTTTGCCAATCTGATGGTGTTTCTTGATTTTCCCACGCCACCTGAAATATTCTCTTCAACCACATTGAACTGCTTCTCCTGCTGCTTTGATGGCCTCATTTGGAAGTTCATCAATACCTGTGGCCTTTAGTCTAGGGGCGGTTTGAATGACATATTCTTCATCTAACAATATACCTGGTTCTAGTTCCTCTGCCGTTAGCTCCGAGTTGTTTTTATGTTGGTCTCTGCTTTCATCTGTTTTATTGCAGCTAAGTAATGCTTCAAAGTAATTACTTCACCTTGTTAAAATTGTGTTAGGTTCTTTTAAAGGTTGGCCATCTTTATCATTTATAATTTCTGTTGGGTTGTTTTCTTCATTCCTGTTTCTCATGCCCTTGATTTTTTTAGTAGTGTTTCACTGCTGTTCTTTCTTCAGCCAGCTTGCTTCCAAACTTTTAACATGAATCTCTTTTTTGCTTGTCTGACAGTTCTATTTACTTATCTTCTAATTATCCTGTATGTTATATATCCTCTTCTGTTCTGCTTCTCAAGCAAATGCCATAGGCTTTCTTTTTATTGCTCACAATTCTAATTTCTTAAGACCACCATGTTGAGAGCTTACATCCTATGTTACCTTTCCATTTTAGTTCCACATATTTCTTGTGCTATTTTTATAGTGGTGTCTCTGAAATTCACCCATTTTTGATTTACTCCAAGTGTGTTTTGTGGGGGTTGTTCCTAATTTGTATGTATTTTTTGCTGTAATGCTCGCCTATTTTCCTCACCCTCTAGTTCTTTCCATTTTTTATGTCAATTTTATGACATTTCTTTCTTGTTTGATAACTTATCTTGACTCTTATGTCAAGTATTACCATCATATGATCTGTATCTAAACTCAAGTTTGGTGTAACTCTCGAATCTGTAACTTCATGAAAATCTCTTTTTCTCGTCAAGATGTAATCACTCTGACTCTTAGTATCTGTATCATTCCATCTATACGATGTAAAAACTTGTGAAGCTCTATGTTGAAAGAAGGTGTTGGTAATAACAAGGCCATGATAAGATACATTATCACAAATATGAAAAAGGGACAGTCATGTTATAAGAAGAGGGAAAGTCGATTATGTTGTGACCACAGGAAAGATCTGTGGAAGAAGGGATAGATTCTTGACAGTCTTGTTGCATGGCATGGAGGTGTGTCAGCACACAAACTAATACATGGTGCAGGGGATCTCAGATTGTGAAAAGGCATGATCGCCCACTCCAGTCGGCAAGGCACCGGATGATGATGATGCTACATAGTTGGGGAGAGAGATAGCTTTGTCTTTTTACACATTACACATTTGATTGGGGATGGAGAAGGGGAAAAGGGGGGGGGGTAATTATGACACCCAAGACCCCGGATTCTGGCGCTCTTGCTTCTGTGGTCATTCCTTTCAACTATGTGTTTCTCAAATACATGCTGACGTATTTGGCAAGTTATATGTGGTTAGAGTGTCATGATATCATATCTTCTAAACTAAGTTCAATGGTAAGGCTATTTATTGCCAATGCCTTGAGGAAACCGGCTGGACATATTTAGCTCTATATTTTTCGCATGAAATGTCATGGGGATATAAAGACTTTCATTGAGAAGGTTAGCAGATAAACGTGCCAAGGAAAGCTGCATTATAAAGGTAGTTACGATCAGAGAACTATGGATGTGCCCCCGCGGTAACTAAACACTGGGACTGAGTTAACATAGAATTTAATTAAAGTCATGGGGATTGCCTTTATCGTCCTGGGTTAAACCTCACACCTGGAGAATAGAGGATGGCAGAGTGCCCAAGGACATCCTCTTCAGTGAACATGATGGGTAGAACATGTCAAGGCCGACCACTACCACTGTATAAAGATGTGTGTCATTGGGACAGGGATGATACATTTTTTTAGATGAACTCGTGGGAACAAAAAGCAATGGACCGTATTGTGTGGAAGGGGCATGTCAGGAAGAGAATGAATGAAGAAAGAAGTTATTACAAAAGGAATGAGGCCTGAGCGTCTGAGAAGAAACACACTGAACACACATGTTGACAACAATGGTTCTCAAACGCCATGCTATAACTGCGGAAAACTTTGTTTCACACTCGCCAGCGCCATCGGCTGTGATTCCCATGCCTCCCGATGGCGCAATATAACACTTTCGTCTGGAAGGACGGAAAAGTGCAAATCAATCATTAGTCATTGTGCGTTATGCCTCGGCTTCTTTCCACAGAAAAGTTAGTAAATATTAATACAGACTAGCCTAATGATACTTAATTATATAATAATATCACTCTAGTTATAAGGCTATCTAAGTTGCTGCAGTACAGTCACCAGCATATTTAGAACAACCAGTTTATTATATTGGTGCTACCATTTCTATGTTGCACTCTTTTGACACCTTGTTGGCTACATTATCTGTATGCCTTGGTAACATTAGCTACATTTTACTCTTTCAGTTAATGTTCACAACTCATTGACGAAGTTGTATACACACACACACACACACACACACACACACACACACACACACACACACATATATATATATATATATATATATACCCTTAAAATAATTTTGGAAAAATCTTAGCTTTCAAAAATACGATATATAAAAAAATGTTTTCTGTTTAAAGGGGGAAAAAAAGTTTGTGACCATTTTGCAAGTGTAGATTTATGCATATAGTAACAAAATTATTTCATTCTCAGTCAAGAGTTGTAGAATATAATACAAAAAGTTAGGTCATTGTGGGTATAATGACGTTCTAAGAGATACTTCCGATAAAAAGCTGACAAATAGTGAGCATGAATTGCTTGTTATGTGTGCACAGTGACACGAAGTCAAGCGATGACATCATTGGCCTGGTGCCCTTCTAGTCTCTAATAAGGTATTTAAAGCAGCTTTGTGTTTCTAATGTAGCTATTGTAGAGCTGTATGGTTGTTGTCCTGAGTAACCAGTCAATGTTAACTCTCCAACTTGAACTGTTTAACCAGTCTCATTTATAAGTGAAAAGAATAAAACAACAGATGGCAACTTTTTTGATAGCCAGCAAGTCTTCACATTTAGACCAGTCACCTACAAAACAAATTCAGTACTTTCCTTTACCTTGATATCAAGCAAATCCCTACAAATTAATTTCTTATGAAAGTATATTTAACACAATATATACCGCAATGAGTAAAATTTTGCAGATGCTAAGCTGATCAGCAATTATGTTCCTATAATAAAGTGAAGGACTCTACTCACACACTGAAGATGGTTGGGTAAATGGCTTAGTCCATTAATTTTATAAACTAGTAGTAGTCAGTATGTGACGACGTGGTCAACAGCGTGTCGGCTATCTTTACTTTCCATAACATTTCTTCCTACTGCTGTACACAGTGGAAACGAATCTAACTTTAAAGGGAATTAAAACAAAAGACCATCAGGACAGACTTGGTAATTGCCTGGTTATTTCACCCTGACAGACTGGGATAGAGGGGCAGTCTGCGTATGATCTATCTTTTACATAATGATGACGATGCTATAATGCAGTAAACGTTGCTGTTTATGTGTTCTGTTTTCGTGTGTTCTGTGATGAAGTCTAAGGTTGGTATTTTTTTATTCGTTGACAATGACTGGTGGAAAAGTTCTGCTGTGTATGTGTTCTACTGTATATATGTGTTCGTCCTTTCCACGGGCTAAACTTTCTAGTCGTGTTTTGTCTTACAATCACAGTTCCCTGTTTGATTCCTGTGACCTCTATATCCTGTATATAAATGTGCAGTCATCAGTAACCTCCTTATTCATTGTGTCGAATACTGAAATTATTGTATAGCTTTCAAATGTCAAAATCAATTAACTGAAATCACACAAATGAACATGTGATCTCCAGTGGTGAAACCTCACTTCCAGCGGTGAAAATCAGACACTTCATTTAAGAAGCAGGGAAAACCGCCAGACAAGTTTTTGCAAAAGGAAAAAAAAAAAGACTCTGGAGTTTCGTGGGAAAAAGAAATTACCTGAGGTTGAAAGAAAATTAAAGTTACAATATTGATGTCTTACATCATTCAGAGTATGACTGAATCTTTTACGTATTAAACAAATTCAAAAAGAAAGGAAAACAAAAACGGGCACTCATAAGAAAATATGATATTAAGTAAAAACCCCGGTCTCTAGAACTCATAAGACATGTTGCAATGAGAATAAAGAACAGAAAACGGAGGTGAAAGTCTCAACATGTTTCTTTTCTAGAAACTTATGATTGATGTTATGTCATTCTCAGACAGTTGAATAGCATTTTCCCTTCGTATTATTATCGGGCTTTCGAACAATCTTTTTACATCATTAGGCAAGTATACATGAATATCATCATCATTTTTATCATCTGCCGGTTATGTAATCAAAAGGTTAGTGTTGGATTCGTCTGTTTGTGTCTTTTCAATGTCAGATATTCCGTATTCATTAAAACCTAAACTAAATTAGTTTCTAATGATACCCGCTTGCTTTATTCGGTTCTTAATTTATAACGTACCCCAAACACGAAATCCCTGTGGGAAATCCACAGCTGACCTGACGTCCATTATTTCAAGGGGTGCAAGTGTGCTGTTGTTTGCTGTTTTTTCATTTTTTTTATTTGAGTGTTCATCAAGTGTCTTCTAATCCTAACCCTAACCCTAACCCTAACCCTTACCCAAACCCTGACCCTAACCCTAAACTTGGCTGTAGAGAAATCGCGAGAAAATACAACCTGAACACCCTAGAATTTATTGGGAATGTCTCCCGTGACGTTGTCGTGACGTCAGGGGTAAGTTATAAATTAAGTACCCTTTATTCTCCAGCTCGATTATTCACAGACAAAAATAGTTTTTCAAAGTGTTAACCAAAAATATTTGTCCCTGACCAATTACTTTTTAACTAGCCCATTTCTATGCTTTGCTTAACATTTGCTTCCATTCCCCGCCACAACACACGTTTTGCTGACATCATCCCACAGGAAGTTAATCTTACAGGCCTGGACGACCGTCCGGCCACGGTCACAGATGATGTAGAACCTGCAGTTTGTTGGGTGCGCGAAGTAGCCTCCGTTAATGTTGTTGCAGGGCTGTACAGATGAGCACTGTAGATCTGGTGACGGTTTGACACAGGTTTTCATTGTGGAATTGAAGACCAAACCTCCTGAACACGGTCGAATAATGGGTTTCATAAACTCACACTGGATGTAGTGTGTGCAGTCCATAGGGTGAGCTACGACTTCCGTCGGGTCCAGGCTCAAGCAGATCGTGTCAATGAGAACTGAAAATCAGAGATCAGAAAGTTCAATGTGAGACTTAGTCTACCACAAATATTATTGTATCAGTAAAAGACATATCACGATTTGTTTTGTCAAGCAATTTTATAATGTCACAAGGCAGTGGAACTAGTAATTATATTTATTAAAAAGTGGGGGGGGGGTGGGGGGAGAGGGGTAGGGTGCTTTTGTCGGTACAGCATTTCCAGGAATTTATTTCTTACGTGTACTATAGGTCAGTGAACAATCAAATAGCAATGTGTTCTCGTAGAAGGCAAGAGTACAACAAATGCTGTATATCTCATGAGAATGGTAACAGAACGTTGAAAATAAGTAAATAAAGATCATCTCTGCTTTATCGACTACAAAAAGGCATTTGATAGAATAAGACACGTCGATTTGATATAATGCTTACAAATCCACAAAATGAGGGGAAACACCTTAGATTCATTCATAAAAAAGCTGGAAACAATATGCTCCTATAAGAATCGATAATGAAGTAGGATTGTACTTCTAAAGAGTCGGGTGCGAAAGGGATATGTGCTCTCTTCAGGTATTGTTTTCGTAGACAGTGAAAATATAGAACATCTAGAAGACGTGAGGGAATTAACGTTGGAGTGAGTAATATCAATAATAAAAGACAATGAAGAAGATCTGCAATGGTAAATGGATGCAGTAATATTTATTTCTGGTGATCGTTTCTGATGGTGAAACATGACAGCCTATGTTTACGAACATGGCACAACGTGATGATAATGATGAATGTAGGTATTTGGGAGTTTTCTGTAACAGTTCCAGTGAGAGCATAACAGCAGATTATTACGATTTCTAGAAGTTATATTATTTTTTTTCTGCTGCCACCGAACCGCTCTAGAAAGGTTGGACATTTGTGTCGATATCTAACTGAACTTCACGTAGACGTCAAGTTCCAGCTTCTCCAGACAGCCTCAGTGTATCAGCTGCAGTTCCAAGGCTCAACCAGTTGACCTGCCATATACGCTTTGAATTTATCTTTTTTTTTTTTTTTGTAATACCAGACTAGCGACGATGACACTTTTTATTCGTTGTCTTAGTGAACTCTTGGTATTTGATAGTTTTAGGACCTATTGTCTTGTCTTGCACGTTGTTGTTTGTGAATATTTTCGTTAATGCCTACCCTTATGTAATTTGTGGCCACTATAGCCCTTACCTTCATATTATATACTCAAATCGATATCCGTATTTCCTCGGAAGTTTTCCTTTTGCTTTCTTGGAGTTCATTGCATATTACTTTCTTTTGGAGTTGGTTAAACTATATTATTCATCGCTGCTATCGGTTAGCCATACCGATAACAGCGGTGACAATTAATATGTATTGAACGTGTCAGGACAGGATTAGGGCAACTAAAGGGTTGTCTGGACGTTACAAGTCTCCTGCCCTCTTCAAATTCAGATGCGATGTCTGTTGGCTTTTAAAATCTATTTGTCCGTCTGTCTGATTTGGGGAAACAAAAGAAATCGTGACGTTCAACCAGCTCCTTAAAAACAAAGAGCTTTTGGTTATACTTGTGACTGTGTTTCGTGTGCCAATTTTGCTGGCCAAAACTGGGTTCATGCGCCGTATTCAATGGTTTAGTGTCATTATCATTGTATGGTGGTGTCCTTTCTCGCTAGTCGAGGTCTGGATGTTGGTCTTTTTGTGGATCCTATGGTTTCTTCCATCTGAGCACACCTCCTGTTGTTTAGTCAATACTGGAGGATCTACATGTTGTGTTCCTTTAATATTCTATTGTATTGATTGTTCTCCTTTCATCTTTTGTCAAACTGTGTGTTATTTACAATCCAATTTTTTTTTTTCGTTTGTCCTGCTCGTGGTTTATCCAGGATGGTCTTTTTTTTTTTTTTTTTTTGTAACTGATGCCTGAACCTTGTTATTTCTATAAATGTTCTTGGCTGTGAAGTTCCTGCAGAGTCCAAGTCCGTAAAATAACCTTTAATGCCTACTGATCTGCTTGGAGGTTTTAGGCAACTTCCCAGCCTCGCTACCTTTAACCTTTGAAGTCACTTTCGCACTTTCTGTAATTGTTCAGCTGCTACTCATTTTTCTTTCCATGCCTGTTCAACTTCTTGGGTCCACCATGGAGGCTGCACAAACGCAGAACGGGTGGTTCTGTTACATACCCTCTGCCGAAGGCGTCCAAGAAGGGAACTGTCCCTTTCATACTTGAAAATCTTACGCGTTCTCAAAGCCCTAATATGGTTAGCTTTGGAAATCAAGACTGAGCATAGTATATAATTCGCTCCCATGATCACGCAGGACACCCCATTTGGTGTACAGCACTGCTGACTGGGTAATAAACACTAAATCAATAGCCGTATCTGAATCACGAAGTCTCATTATCATTCTGGCTGCTCCACCATCGTTTATATAGACTATTTCTGCACCAACCATGGTCTCCGCTTTATCATTTCCTTGTCCTTTTTCCCTGGTGCTGTCCCTTGATATGTTTCGCTCATTAAAACCCCTACATATGAGAAGCTTATTGCCAGGGATATCCTCTAACTTTCTGAACCGGTCCAATTATTCTTTTGTGACAAGAGAGCCAACAGCAGCATAAACACTGACTAAATTCCAAAGTGTGCAATTGTAATCTACCTGTATACCCTAAACCTCTGTTGTACTATTGTAATCTACCTGTAAACCCTAAACCTCTGTTGTACTATTGTAATCTACCTGTAAACCCTAAACCTCTGTTGTACTATTGTAATCTACCTGTATACCCTAAACCTCTGTTGTACTATGATTCCATCGGCCCAGGTCAAGAATCACATGCTTCACCCTATTCTTCACCAGCAGACATTGCCCGTGTCTTCATCGTCCAGTAGGCTTTATATAACTGGTGAATCCAGGACTCTCAATTAGTATTTAATTTTTGAAGCATGAAGATATCAAAATCATAAGTCAGCCGTTCCGGTCCAGGCCCTCTCTGATTAGCACTGCGAACATTCCAGTGACCCAAACTAACATGTTTTAATCCCAAACGATTTTCGTCTGATTTTCAGGGCCACCGCTCTCCTATTTCTATGCCTACGTCTCTCTCCATTCTCCTGTCTTCTCCTATTCTCAATGCTGCTTGCTGAAGACGGTATTAAGCACAGAGCACGATCTCTGTAACTCCATCGATGAATCTTTTTAGATTCAAAAACAAAATCCATAGAAAAGAATTTAACGCAGGAAGTAGACAGTCACCTTCGTATTGCCCGCGCTGCTAAAGAAGAGGCAGGGGATGTCTCAAAAGAGTTCATATTCACGGGACCGCCTCTTCCGCTAACTAGACGTTCTACGCTTGCGACCGCTTAGCCCGCAGCCATTCAGCCCATTGCCATGTAAGTCCGGCTTGAGCGTTTTTTTTTTTTTATTGAGGTTGTCTCCTTTAGATCCGTTGTGTTTTGTACCTCTTCGGTCACGCATAACGGTCTTGACTATATAATGGGATTTCTGTTCAAAGGACTTACGACCTGAATGCATCCATTGGGACTTACGACCTGAATGCATCCATTGGGACTTACGACCTGAATGCATCCATTGGGACTTACGACCTGAATGCATCCATTGGGACTTACGACCTGAATGCATCCATTGGGACTTAGGACCTGAATGCATATATTGGGACTTAGGACCTAAACGCAGAAACAGCTAGTGCGCCCCACTGTCCGAGAGAAACGACATATACAGCCCTGGATCCACCTGAACCATCAGTGTATTTCGGTGTATTGTTGCGTTCATGCCATTGCTAGGGTATGACGTATACGTCGGTCGCAAACACATGGAACATGGCAACACTGTTACATTGTTCTATAAGAAGGCATGAACATCATATGCCGCTCCCACAGTAAGTAAGACCATCGAGAGCAGCCCATGTCAAAAAGCGTCCTCCACAAACCGTAATATTATGTTATTGCTGAATTGTGTGCATTCGACGCCCTTCTCTCTCATGCAATCTTAGCCCCAGATTATCGGTTGTGCTCTCTTCATGCAACACTATTCACGAAATCCAAACCCACAGTTCCACCTGAATAGCATTACTTTTGACCAGCATTCTTTACATCCTCGGCATCAAATAGGAATGGCTAAAACTTACTTCAGTAGGATATGAAAGTTATTGACACCCAGAAATGTGAATCACCAAATGCAATTTGCCCCCAACTATGCTGTGTGGTGCAGAAACATGGAGAATAACAAGCAATCACAAATACTGAAGTGAGTCTCTGGAAACGCCGACACACAGAAAAACATGTCGCACTTCATGGAATTGAAACAAGAGCAATCAAATAATGTGGCCGGGGATAGACCGCAAAAGAAAAGCGAGCCACTGAAAGAGCAAGACACAAATAAGCAGCAGACATATCCTAATCACACAAAAAGACACAACACTCTATTTAAAACAACACTGAAAGAAAAGGTCGGGGCCAAAAGAAAGAGACAAAGCACAATTGAGAGGACAAAATCAGGATGCGGACGAACAGCAGTCAGTCAGAGAGAGAGAGAGAGAGAGAGAGAGAGAGAGAGAGAGAGAGAGAGAGAGAGAGAGAGAGAGAGAGAGAGAGAGCAAAATCAAGATAAGAGACAGGGCACATCGAAGATCCACTGCAGCCAACATTCACTGTGGAGACGACACTTGATTGACAGATTGATCGTGTGTCACCAAAGACGACATTCAAGTTCAATATCTTCTGGTTTTTGTATTTCTGATGTAAAAAGTTCTAATCAGTTGTATTGAAACATGTATATGATTGTTCTTCCTGTGTTATGAGTTGCTTCTTTGTCCCATGATCTGTCTCATTGCATTTCGAATTTCGTGCTTGTGTTGTGAGCTGTTTCGCTTGTGTTATGGTCAGTATCGTTGTGGCAATAATCTTCCCTGTGTTAGGAGTTGCCCTCTCGTAGCAATAGTCGTCTATCTTGTATTATAAGTTCTCTCTCTCTCTCTCTCTCTCTCTCTCTCTCTCTCTCTCTCTCTCTCTCTCTCTCTCTCTCTCTCTCTCTCTCTCTCTCACTTGTCTCATAAGTTGTATCTCTTGTGTTTGGAGTTTTCAGTGTTGAGTTTTGAGCTGTTCCTTTTGTGGCGCGATCTATATTTCTCTAGTGTTGAGAATTGTGTTAGAAATATGTTCATGGTGTAATGACAAATTTTCCTGGCCTGGTAAGGTGTGTCGTTTCGCCTGTTTTGTAGCTAAATCGCTTCATGAGAATCTCTCTATTTTACTTTGGGGCCGTTATTTTTCACCTTCAGATTGGCCAGGAGCGGCTGTCCTTTCTTCCACAGGCTTTGTTTCTCTTGCAATAAATGTAGGCAAAAGACAATACCACAGAGGCTACAGGGCGAAGATCAATAATGATTGCTGTATAGTTCTTAGGACGGCTACCTTATAATGATTTCATGCGTAGTTTTAAGTGAATTCACTTTAACATCTCTTGTAAAAGCTCAAGCTAAGTGGTTGCACCGAGTTTTTTTTTAAGGAAATACTGTCAGTTACGATTTATAAAGTCTAAATTTGTTTACATGTTGTGATGTGTTACATCTATGAAACTATGGTCCACTATTGGTTAGTACAGTCGCTACAAAAATTACAGTGCTCAACGTTATCTACAGTAAACGCAAAATTGCTTACACCTCTCACCCACAAGCATGGCTATGGGATCCAACCAAGTGTTCATTTCAGTAACTTGAGATTTCACAACTTCACAGTGTCGTTTCAAGTCAACGAAACATTAATGAAACAAAAAACACTATACGCCCTAAAAAGTCTCGATTAATGACAGATGGGCGCAGTCGCAGCTGGATATTCTTCTTCTTTTGTTGCCTTACACGCTTCTCGGGTGGTTTCTGTGATGAATTTGTTCATCTTTTAGCAGGTTTCAGCTGCACTATTTATCTGTATTTTTCTTAGTCTCCCCGCCCACCTTCTTCTCAGAGTTTTGCTGTGAAAACAGAAAATCTCATACTCAGTTTGGTCTGGCTGCAATCTCACTAGATGGCTGAACCATTTTAGAGACTGAATGCGCTCTCGACATTACCAAATTTAAACTTAGCTGGTCAAATGCCGGGTAAAAAAATACTAAAACCGGATACAAATTAAACATTTTCAGATTAGAAATAGACATAAAAGTAAGCTAAGGGCAATAAGTAGAAAGTTGCGACGATGAATTTAGGCTCTATTTATTTAGCATTTGCGCAAGGAATCCGATAATATCGCTAGGTGACTAATTCAAAACTGATCACCGAACGGATACATGCATAATTAATATGCAGCACAATTTCGGTTGTGGAAACTATATTTGTTTTTACAGTTGCAAAATGTGGATCATTATCACGTGTCCATGGAGATAATCTTTTTAGGACATTAAGCTGAGGATTATGATTTCGTTGCTGATCTGCACTGACTCTGTATTCTAATGATACGAGAGAAGATTACGATGACATGTTTTATGTTCAATTTTAGTTTTACAAGACAAGCTGACAACAATTTACTGGCGGCAGAGATGCAGTTTCTGAGAAGAATACAAAGAATTTCACGGACAGATAGAGAAAACAAGAACGAAGTAGTCCCCAACAAGACAAATGACTGTCGCTAACTTATTATTACAATCAGACGCAGATATCCCATAATTTCGGTCATGTTTTGAGAATGAATGGAATTGAGAGGATGGTAACAACAGGCAAGATTGAAGGCAAGAGAAAGGCAAGGAGATAAATAGCTGGATGGCCTGGTCAAATAGATAGGACGCGAGACAAAAACATTGAACTGATCCGTAAATCTGGTGATCGTATGAGATGGCAAAACATGACAGCATACGCTTACCGGGACGGCACATGATAAGGATGACTAAAGTCTTCACGCCACACAACTTTTAACTTCTGCCTCTACAATCTGCGAATGGCTCAGGTGTAAAAAATTCGAAATGCATCGTCTGTTGCATCAGAATATTGAGATTTTTTTAAAGCAACTGCCGTAAACCAGTTTAGTCCAGAATTGTGAGGACAAAAGGACTTTGGTTCACCCTGGTGAAACAGGCAGTTTTTGAATGTAGTCAGTTTTGTGTTTCATTTGGAAGGATTCATTTCTTTGCTTCATTTTAATCATTTTTTTACTGTAGTATGCACTTGACGAGATACATATAAATATACAAGGCAATAAATTGTGCAATCTATTGTTAGTCTATTCTAAGTTCAAATTCTCAACTGGGAAACATTAGTTTAATATTAGAAACGTCTTTGGCGTTGTGAAAACCTGATAGATTGATTTAATATTACTGTGGTAGACAGAGATGTGAACTCACTAACATTATGAATATTGGTGACAAAGCACTGCATAGCCTTTTCTCTAGCTCCCTAAATGTGGGATGTCGAACTCACAAAGCGGAGCTGACTGTTCACCTGAATGACGTTGTGAAAAGACTACACCTTCCTGTAAACGGATGTATTTGGTAAAGTTATGTTGTAAGATTATAATAATTCATGATGAAACACGAGAAGAGCACACAACATATCAAGTGAGGAGATCAGAAAGGATGAAATTATCCTGAAAACCGGGATAGTGACAGCATCAGATTTCATTAGAAAACATCAAATGAAATGCTGTGATAATACAAGTATGACTGGGCTGCCAACAGACACTACTCCTTATTAAGTAATAACGTATGGTCTACGTTGATGTCTCTGGGTCTCCTTGCACACAAACCACAAACACAGTTAGTGCCCAGCTGTTTACACACTTGAACTGTTCAAGAGATAGCAGGAAACTTTCCCCACATAAACGAATCTTGAACTACGTCCAGTTCTTCAGTGTCATGCATTTCCATTCCTAATGTCTTTGATGCTGTGAGTCCATCCCTTTTTTTGTCAGCTGTAGCAGACAGATGAGTATAAAATTGGTAGCAATAACTACACTCGTTACAATCATCATAATGTTCATTCAAAATGTGTGCCGTCTTCACATTGGAGGTTGCCTGCATTTGGTGAGCTGTCTATAATCTCTTCAAAGGGATGACTGTGAAAACATGTCCGGAAAGCCGCCAGCGCTATCTTGTATTTATGTTTCAACTGTCTGCTGATGACTGTGAAACATGGATGCCAGAGGAATGTCTTCACTAAACTATAATCTACATAGCCGTACACAATTATTCTTCCTTGCCAAGACCCATCTTTGCTTACCTTTGTTGTCATCATCGTTGAATACGTGTATTGTGCCGTCATCGTTCACATAGACGTGGATGTTCTTTACGAGGCTGCTTTTGGTGTTAAACGTATAATCACTTAAAGGTGATGACTCTCCTTTTTTTCTTCCGTGCTCCCCCATGTCCTCTCTCTCCTTCGTATGTGTAAGTAAGCGCCAGCGATATCTTGTATGTATGTTTTCAACTGCCTGCTGATGACTGTAAAACATGGATGCGAGAGGAATGTCTTCACTAAAACTATAATCTACATAGCCGTAGGTATGTATGATGTAATGTACAATTATGTGTGTTCTTGTCGTGCCAAGACCCATCTTTGCTTACCTTTGTTGTCATCATCGTTGAAGTACGTGTATTGGTGCTGAAATAGTGGTCATGTTGTACGATGTAGTGGAAACTGTAGCATCGTTAGTTGCTGATGTAGACGTGGACATAATATTAACAGAGGTGGTGGTGATGCCGTCGTCTTTACTTCTAGCTGGAAAACACAAAACCAATCAATGCGTTAACAATTTTGTTTAGTTTGTTTTTGTTCCGCTATTTTCTATGTGTATGTTGGATCTTGCTTATTTTGTTTTTAACACCTATTACCAGTTTAATTACTCTCTCCATTTTCCTCCGCTCTCCCCCCCCCCCGCTCTCTCTCTCTCTCTCTCTCTATCTATCTCTCTCTCTCTCTCTCTCTCTCTCTCTCTCACTCACTCCATCTCTTAATCTTTTTATATATCTCTCTAGCTCTCCTAACATTTATTTCTGTCTTGTTTGCTTTTAAAGTCTGTCAATTTTCCTGCCCTGCTTATTTTCTCTAAGGCTTATTATTTCTTTGATCTCCTGAAATTATCTTATTCTCTCCAACCTGTCTTAAAGTTCTTAACAGTCATTGTCGTTTTCTTCTCCTGACTAAAAAAAAAACTGCCAACCCCCCCCCCCCCTCCCCCAAACACCACCCTTTCTGGGTCCTACGTTTTATTATTTGTTTCCTGCTTCTTACAGCCTCGGTCTAATCACAGTAACAATGACAACAGCATACAACTACCGAAAAACATCCATAGCTGGGGATCGTATGGTCAAGGCTCATGGAGACTCAGGGCTGTACTGGCTAAGGCAGTGGAGTACACAGCTGTTCCCTCTTGTGAGTCTCTTGGTCTAGCCTTATAAGTGAAAAGGGTATGTGGTAAGTTCTCTGACTTGGCGAACCTTTTTACAGTCAAGACCGTTATGAGTGACCGAAAAGGCACATCCTTAAAGAGGTGACACCGTTAGCAAGGATCTCGCGGTCCTAGGACAAAACACAAGGGATCTAGAGGAGACAAAGTCGATAAACAACCCCAAGCCTAAAGTGGATCTACGTGCTGAGAGTCTATATGGCTGTGGGATAGGCAGTCGTGAAAGTGGACGTCTGGTCAGCGGGAGAGGCGGCGACAGGTGTATGGACTCTATAAGGACATCCATTGCCTCTTCCCTAGCAGGCAGGCTCTACTAGGGTAAACGGTTACTTCCTGCTCCATAACAACTTAATTTAATAAGAACATTTACCGGAGCTATAGAGTACGTTCTCTGCGCTTAACGTCAGCTTCAGCAAGAAGCGAAGAGAGAGTGAAGAGAAGAAAACGAGGAAATGGTGAGAGAAGAAAACAGAGGGGAAAAAACGGCAGAAGCCAGGAGATTTAGGCGGAAAACAGAACGGCTAGGGTTCAGTCATGTAAAAGTGTGTTTTTGGAACTGTCGTATGCCAGACAGAGATGGCCCATACTAGAGAGGTTGATTTACGACTTTGATAAAATCATGCTTCAGCAGCTGAATGCAGATACATACTATTGCCCTGGATATGTCAGCTACGGAAACCCAGCTGGACATCTTGGAAGATATGGGCAATGTCTGCCAGTAAAGGAGGGACTGAAGCATGTGGTGCTTGACCTGAGTCTTTGCAATCATAATGCTAGAGAGGTGCAGGGAATACAGATGGAGATTGTTGGCCTATATTGGAACATACTAAATGTGAATGCTGCCGTGGGCTCTTTAGTTACAAAACAACACTACGACTGGCTGAAAGACCTGGACCTGGCAACAAGCTCCTCGTTTGTGGAGATTTCAATGCATAGAACAATGAATGGGACAGTACTGGGAAAAACCGGCAAGGAGTTGCCCTTGCTGGTGCCATGGTCGATTCAGACCTTGTCTGTTTGAATGATGGGAGGCCAACTAGAATGGCAATGAGGCCCGGGAATACAGACACGGCTATTGGCCTTGTTCTGGTTACCCAGTCAGCAGTACTGGACATCAAATGGACTGTCCTGGGCGATCATGGAAGTGCCCATCTGCCATGTTCGATATTGATCTCCAAATCCAGGAAAGTCAAGGCTTCAAGAGCTCGTAGGACTTTCAAGTATGAGCGAACTAACACCTTTCTTGGACTCCTCCGACAGAGGGCATGTAAGAGAACCGACAGATTTACGTTTATGCAGCGTCCATGGTGGACATCAGACGATGAAAAGGCATGGAAGTTGAATAGAGCTGCAGTAAAGCGTTTAAAGAAAGTGCGACAGACAGCCCTAAGCTCACATGAAGAGATAAGAAAGGTAAGATAGTTTTCCAGGCGCTGTGCGGCAAAGGCCAAAAAAAAGCAAAATGGGAGTATTTTATTGATGAGACTGGTAGCGAAAAGACATTGAAAAAGTTATGGAAGCTACATAGACAGATGCTCAAGAAAGATTGGCCCAGCGTAGTAGGAGGAATTCATAGAGATGACGGAATGCTATTAGCCACAGACAAAGAGAAGGGGTGACTTTCCTGAAGACGTTTATTTCAAAGATAGACCACAATGTTGGAGATTACAGAGCTGGAGTTAGAGAAGATCTGGCAGCCATCCTAAAGAACAAACATTATGAAGACATCATACAGGTAGAAAATGTCAAATGTGTTCTAAAAAAGGCGAAATACACTGCACTAGGGCCCAACAGGAAATTCTCACATGCAAGACATGAGCGATGCAGACTTGTTGGAGATACTGCTTGCTTCAACCAGAGCATGAGGACAGCTTCAGCCCCAGAAGAGTGGATGCACAGATACCTGATTCCATTTCCTAAGCCTGGCAAGAATCATTTAACACTAAGCGGCTTTAGAATTATAACCCTACAAAACACCTTTGGTAAAGTGCTGAAAAAGATAGTGGCGGGTAAGCTACAAGAATTTTTGGAACAATGAAGTTACAGCCCGGGAAGGACACATGGTCAAATTCAGGAAATTTTGCCTTTGACACCTTCGAAGGTTTTCCAGAAAAGACAGGAAACGGTGGCAGCGGCACTCGATATTGAAGACGCTTACAACAGAGTAAGATACAGTATCTTGATAAAAGCGCTTATGGAGAAGAGAGTCTGTCCTCGATTGGTGAATTGTATAGCAGCCATTTTGTATACTCGCCGGGTAGCTCTTTGCTTAGGATCATAGACCTCTGAACCACGTATTATAGCTCCAGAACTACCATAGGGATCTGCAATTTCACCTGCACTTTTCAATGTTTTTACGAGCTTGATTGCCTACCTGGAAACACCTGGAGTTGGCAGAATATTGACATTTGCAGATGATGTTCTCTTATATAGGACAGGGAGAGATCGGATTCAAATAGCTGAAGAGTTACAGGCAACTATAGATAAGGTGATCGACTGGTGTACAGATATGAGTGCTGTAATCAACCTAGAAAAGGCAACCATCCTGTGGTGTTCTTTGGACAACAGGATTGTTAAAGCGAATGTTCCCAGACTCAAAATGAATGGCAGGGATATCAAAAGAGGCAGCAGAATGCGCTACCTGGCAATCACCTAAGACAGAAGTTTGTCTTTCAAAGTTCACATAAAGAGGTTGTGACAGGGCTTTAAAAGGTCCTATTAGGCTCAAGATTATGGCAGCGATGGACATAGAGCAGAGAATTATGTTCACACTTTACCAGCACTTTATTATCTCAGTGATTGATTATACACTGGGGTTACTCATCGTCTCAAAGAGTCGGCTAGAGAAACTGGAGCGCACACAGAATGAAGCTATGTGGGTGATCCTAGGATATAACAGAGATAGCCCGATTGTGTGCATTGCTGACTATTGCAGAAAGTCTAAAGGTGGTACACGCTAAGTCATACCACAGAGAAGCTGCAGACAAGAACACTCTGTGTATGAAGCTTTGGCTACAGGTAAGTGTCAGAGGTTGAAAAGAGAAAAATCATGGATGGCTCAAGCAGAGGAAACAACTATGTACGTTGAAGAACAATGGGCGAAGAGAGAAGTGGGTAAGAATACCAGAGGAAAAGTCTGACTTGTGTAGGGTTATGATCACTTTGGGTAGGGATCGCAGAGAGTGGCCAGCGAATGCTGCGGAGGTGGAAGTTAAATAGCTTATTCACGACAATTCACGCCCAGGTGATCTGATTATATATACAGATGCTTCGGTGTTGACTACTGGTAGTAAATTTGCCTTGAAAAATCACAACAGCCAGAAAGTGCTGGGGTTGGTTCTGCAACGTCCTGTAAAGGATAAGCAACTATTTAGGTTCGGTGTTGCGAGGGAAGAGAAGTGCTTAGGGGTTCGTAGCGAAAGCCAATGGAAAATCTTTAGTGCGAGATAGCCTAGCATATGACACCACAACATCTAGCATGAGAAAGGAGGTGGAGGCGGTAACTGCAGCTCTCCAGTGGCTAGAAAACAAGATGCATATACATGTCGTAATCGTAACAGACACTAAAAGCTTGTTGGGAAAGGTAAAGACAAGGATGCTTCGAGCAGAGTGGCAAGCTGCAATGGGAAGTGAGCATACTTTTGATCTTTTCTCTGAGTATGCCAGCGTGATAGGTAATAAACAGGCAGACAGATTGGATGGATCTGCTCCACTGGGTGGTAAAATGATACATAATAGGGCAGATGTGGTCGAGGCTTTTTGGGAACAAGCAACGAAATCATTAGAGAAAAAAAAAAGATTATTATGGCCTAGAGAGAATGAGGAACCAGAGGGTCTGGCCGGCTCACTACACTCAGAGGAAAGGCAAGGCGGACATATAACCAGATCGTGACCGGTACCATCAGTATTGGAACGCTGCGCTGGCTGATAAGGATGGGGACGGAGCGTGCATGGGAATGCTCCGAATGCTGTGATGTTAATTCTTGACTCAGCTTAACTCAACTAAGGTTGCCCAACACACATCAGTGGCAAACAAACAAAATATATGTTACCAACAACAGCAAATATAGCAGAGTTGTCATTCTGACTAATGCTATGTCTGTTCTACAAACGTTTGTGAACCAAGAAGACAGACAGTTTGTAGACATGTAACTACAGCTGATTCACATAGGCTCAAGTAGAACAATCTGTCCTGCAGTGGATTCTAGGTCACTTGGATGGAAGGGCAATGAAATAGCGGGCAGATTGTCCAGAAGCGGTAGTGGCATGGTACAGTCAAACAGTGACTTAACCTTCTAACATTCCCCATTTCTTTTTTTTTTTCAATAAAAGTAGCCAGATACACACAATTTTCTCCTGTCTCATTTTACTGCTTGTCTGGAAAGGTACAATGTGTTATATTCAGACTAAGGGCCGGAAACAATAGACTTCGTCAACATAAGTTCAAACTTCTAGGTGTAGGAAACATGGATACGTGTCCCTGCAGCGGGGCAGCAGAAAAAGCTGCGCATGTGCTCCAATACTGTAGAATGCCAACAGAGACGCAGTCTGGCTTGTTTCTACCACAATAAAGACAGAGCCGTATGGTACACGGCGAGATATAGACTATACGACAGCTTTCCTAAAAGCTGCCGATGTCTGATATATTTTAAATTTATTTTTGAATCAAGATAGGAAAGTGGCACGTTAAAAAACCTTTAACAAAAAGTAAGAATACTTCAGCGCACATGAAGCTTTCAATAAATTGACTACAAGTTTTGCATTTTATGCAATAAATCCGTGTCATGAGGTTAGAAAGAGAATTCTGGCAAGCTATATAGCCAATTTTAACATGCAGCTGTGAACAAACAAATAATCAACAGGCTGAACAATTTCTCGAAGCCTCGGAGATGTTGTTTCACAGAAGAATCCTTAGAACTAACTCCTTGGAAGGATAAGAAGAGCTCCCAGATGTTTTGAAAAAGGTGAGTGCTCGAATATAATACACATCAGAAAAAGACAGTCATTATTTGTTGGTCATGTAATGAGAAGTAGGAAACTGTAACACATTGTCACCACTTGAAAGATTAGTGGAAAAAGAGACACAGGAAGACAGCGAGAGAACATTCATCACAGCCTTTTATCTTGACATGGAGGGGTGTCAACACACTAACTCATATAGGCATTTGTGGATTGCAAATTATGGAGAATCGTGATCGCCCATGCCAGGCGGCAAGGCACTAGATGATGATAACTACTTCAAGATTACATACCTTTAAGATTTGAAATGTTGTCACCAGCGGCTTGTGAAGAACTGGAATTGGTCGAAGCTGAGCTGCTAGCGCCATGAAAACTTTCTGCTTTCCTTGTCTTGTCTACCTGAACGCTTCTTGTTTTGTTACTTTAAAAGGAAAAAGGGGGGGGGGGGGGGGGGGGGGGGGGGGGGGGGGGGGGGGGGGGGGGGGGGGGGGGGGGAGTTAGAGAAATTAATTTTATGATGACAAATGGCTTAAAAAAACCATATACAAAACATATCGCACACTTATTAAATTTTATTTTCCACTATTGGCCTTGTTCTTTTCTTGTTCTTCTTCTTGTTCTTTTTCTTGTTATTCTTCTTGTTCTTCTTTTTGTTCTTCTTTTTCTTCTTCTTTTTCTCCTTCTTTGTCTTATTCTTGTTATTATTTTTTTCTTCTTCTTCTTCATCTTATTTTCTTCTTCCCTTCTGTACACATTATTATTATGATTAGGGTTAATGTTGTTCCCCCCTTACCTGATATCGAATGTAATGTGGCTTATTTTCCGCAGCTGGCTTCCCTGTACACCGACTGGTTGGGCTCTTAACTCCAGCACCTCTACAATATTGTCCTCTTGCGGTTTTTCAGGGACGGAACCATCGATAAAGAACAGCTTAAACTGGATTTTCTCACTTCTGAATCAAGTTTGGATGAAAGAGAAAACAAACACTAGTAATAAAATCAAAAATAAAGCGTGTTTCTTTGTCCGCAATGCTAAATGTGATCAAACGGTATGTTTCTTTGTCCGCAATGCTAAATGTGATCAAACGGTATGTTTCTTTGTCCGCAATGCTAAATGTGATCAAACGGTATGTTTCTTTGTCCGCAATGCTAAATGTGATCAAACGGTATGTTTCTTTGTCCGCAATGCTAAATGTGATCAAACGGTATGTTTCTTTGTCCGCAATGCTAAATGTGATCAAACGGTATGTTTCTTTGTCCTCAATGCTAAATGTGATCAAACGGTATGTTTCTTTGTCCTCAATGCTAAATGTGATCAAACGGTATGTTTCTTTGTCCTCAATGCTAAATGTGATCAAACGGTATGTTTCTTTGTCCTCAATGCTAAATGTGATCAAACGGTATGTTTCTTTGTCCTCAATGCTAAATGTGATCAAACGGTATGTTTCTTTGTCCGCAATGCTAAATGTGATCAAACGGTATGTTTCTTTGTCCTCAATGCTAAATGTGATCAAACGGTATGTTTCTTTGTCCGCAATGCTAAATGTGATCAAACGGTATGTTTCTTTGTCCGCAATGCTAAATGTGATCAAACGGTATGTTTCTTTGTCCTCAATGCTAAATGTGATCAAACGGTATGTTTCTTTGTTCGCAATGCTAAATGTGATCAAACGGTATGTTTCTTCCCAAATGTTGTCTGCATAGGGTGCCATTGAGAGCAGCAGTAAACTGTCAGTTTCTCCAGGCTCTAATATATTGTGCTAACTATAAATATCAGTCCATACTCGGTTATGTCGTCAACATACTTTCTGGAACAAAGGACACACCGTAATCCATTCTTGAATTGTCGGTCAGGGCGTTTATATCAGTTATTTTAAACACCCTCTTGGACTGGGATGAAAGTTCATCAAACAATATACAAAATGTGAAAATAAAAAGAAAATTTTTTTGCGCAGCTAAATGCTGTGGAAACTTTTTGAGTTTCAGATTGAATGAGTCTTGTACTGCCTACATTTATTTCACCAGTTTTCTCTTTCTGTATGTGAGCGCTTCTCATTGCTTTGAGTGTTATTCTTAAGTTTATGTTTTCGGTCCTTTTTAATTTCCCCCAATGTTGCTGCTGTTGATCATGAGTCTGAGCGTGTTCCATATTCAGCCTACATCCTTCAGTGTGGCCTATTTGTATCTGTATTTACATGTCCCAGGTTCCATGTTGTCTTTGTCATGAAAAAACAAAATAAAACGAAGGAGAACAACGAGATATGACAAACAGAAACTTACGTCAGAGTCTCGACCTCACAGCCCCTATATTTGGTAGTGAGTGTGCTAGTCTTGTAGATGGCATCAACCTAAGAATATAGATATGTATTTAATCATTTCAGATAAACTGCCTGTGCCTAGTAGTATTAGTAGTAGTATTAGTTGTAGTAGTAGTAGTAGTAGTAGTAGTAGTAGTAGTAGTAGTAGTAGTAGTAGTAGTAGTAGTAGTAGTAGTAGTAGTAGTAGTAGTAGTAGTAGTAGTAGTAGTAGTAGTAGTAGTAGTAGTAGTAGTAGTAGTAGTAGTAGTAGTAGTAGTAGTAGTAGTAGTAGTAGTGATGATAGTTGTGGTTCTGGTGCCGGTGCAGGTGTCGGTAGCAGAAGCTGCAGTGCTAGTGTTGTCAGCGGACACGACAGAATGAATAATAGTCTAGGAAGTAGTTACAGCAGCTGTTGTGTGTAAGGTAATAATATATATGGTAGAATGTCAAGGACACAAGAGTTCATGCACCAAACATACAAGAATGATAGTCTGACCTGTTGACAGTAGGCCAGCTTGAGCTCAGTCAGCTCTGATGACGTCATTCTGTTGATGTTCTCTTCTTGTTGTTCACCAGCCAGTACGAACCCCAGAGTAACTTGTAGGAATTCTGAGGACAATAGACAGATAGTTAACAAACGTGTGTACTGTATGATGATGGGACAGATAGACAGTCATACAGACAGCAGACCATACATTCAAGTATACGTCCCATAAAATGATATATACAAGCTTGAAAAAAGAACAGAATTCTTAGACAAATGAAGTGAAACCGTTAATAAAGTTTAAAATACTGACAGTTTGTACATACTGGGTGATTTGAATGGAAGAGTTCGAGAGCGCAGGACGCCATGGCATAGAAACCTGGGACTTTTCAGCGATGCACTAACTAAATGTTATTGTAACGGATAACAACTGCTGAATTTATGTCCAGAAACTGACTTGATTATCAGTAACACCTTTTACCAACATCGAAGAAGTCAGATATTTACGATGTATAGATGAAATAACTTTAGCTAAGCATCACAGACTAATTTTTTTTTACAAGAAGGAGGGCGATTTTTGTGTGTGTGTGTGTGTGTGTGTGAGAGAGAGAGAGAGAGAGAGAGAGAGAGAGAGAGAGAGAGAGAGAGAGAGAGAGAGAATATATAACTCCAGGGCCATCCCAAATGCACTAATAGATTCGGATCATAAACCGGTGGTACTTTTGCTTCATTAACAAGCCGGAACACACCCCAATAAATCAGCTCAGCAAGAAGAGGTAATAAACATTGTAAAACTAAAAGATAAAGAACTTGCAGAGGAAATATACAGAGCAGTAAGACTCCTTCAAACACTTACAGAACCACAGAACAGAAACAAGACATGCAGTGGATTAAACACTTCTCCGACCTCTTGAACAGACCTGATCCTGAAAATCACCCAGATATTCAACCAGCCTCTCAGGACATTGACATTATTACTGAACCACCAAGCAAACAAGAAATCCTTAAAGCTATCCACACTTTAAAGAACAACAAAGTACCAGGCAAAGACGAACTGCCAGCAGAACTTCTCAAAGTAGATCCCAACACAACTGCTAGCATTCTAGAACCATTGTTCAAGGATTTTGGGAAAAAGAAGTGTTGCCTGAAGACTGGACTGAAGGAACAATAGTCAAAATCCCCAAAAAAGGAGACTTAACAGACTGCAATAATTGGGGGGGGGGGGGGGGGGGGGGGGGAATTACTCTACTCTCAGTACCAAGCAAAATATTTTGTAAAATCATCATAATGCGGCTTGAAAAAGGAGTAGATAAATGCCTACGAGTGGAACAAGAAGGATTCAGAAAGGGCAGAGGAACAACTGAGCACATCTTCGCTATACGTAACATTTTAGAACAATGCAATGAATGGCAGAGACGTATATATATTAATTTTGTGGACTTTGAGAAAGCTTTTGACAGCGTCTATAGAGACGGTCTGTGGAAAATTTTACGACATTATGGAATTCCAGAAAAAATAGTCAACATAATCGCTCTCTTCTATAAAGACTTTTCCTGCAGTATAAAAAATTACAATACCCCTTTTCCAGTAAAGACAGGTGTGAGACAGGGATGTGTTATGTCATCTCCCCACTTCAACCTTGTGATTGATTGGATACTAAAGAACATAGTAGACAGGACATTAAGAGGCATACGATGGACTCCATTCACCATGCTTGAGGACCTTGATTTTGCAGATGATATAGCACTCCTATCACATAAACATGAACATATACAAGAGAAAAGTAACAGACTACACTGCACAGCAGAAATGGTGGAACTGAGAATAAATACAAAGAAAACTAAGATCATGACAAACAGTCCAAACCAACAACCAATGACCAAAAATAACCAAACTCTTGAAAATGTAGAACATTTCACATATCTTGGCAGTGTGGTATCCCTACTGGGAGGGACAGAGGAAGACATACAGTCTCGCCTGAATAAAGCTAGAGCTGCTTTTAGAAGGATGAGGCAAATCTGGAAATCCAACAATTACTGCAGAGGAACAAAACTCCGACTCTACAAGAGCATAATTTTGCCAGTTCTTCTTTGTGGAGCGGAATGCTGGAGAATGACCAAAAAGGATGCACACAAGCTGTCCACCCTCCACCACACATATCTACGTAGAATTATCAAAATGTTCTGGCCAGATACAATCTCAAACACTAAACTACTTCAAGCCACAAACCAAGAAAGTTTAGACAGTATGATTACCAAGAGAAGATGGAAATGGCTTGGCCACGTCATGAGAATGACTTCTGATATACCTGCCAAAACAGCTCTCACATGGACACCAGAGAGAAAGAGAAAACAGGGGCGCCCAAAAACAACATGGAGACGAACGATGGAAAGTGACCTGAGTGCGGCATCTTTGACATGGAAAACTGCACTGAAGATTGCACAGGACAGGAAAGCATGGAAAGTCCTCTCTGAAGCCTCATGTATTACTAGGCATAACGAGAACTGATGATGATGATGATGAAACACTTACAGAAGCAAACAACACAGGAGATGAGTGGCAGAGTTTTAAAAGTAGCACCCTGAAAACAGTGACAGAGAACCGCGGCCTCAAAAAGTTGGGCACTCACAGAAAACATACAGCCTTGGGGAATGAAGATGTTAACATTTCTAACCAGGACAAGAAAACAATATTTCTATAAGTGGCAGAAGACAAAATCAGTTGAAGACTACATCAGCTATAAAAAATCGAGACGAGACAGCAAAAGGAAAGTGAATGCGGCAAAATTCGAATCTTGGGCAGACTATGGGGAACAAGTTGCAAAATTATGCACTGAGTCACCAAGAAAGTTTTACAGAAGTGTAAAGGCAATGAGACTGAGAGAAGACAAATTTGACCCATGCACTATTATTAACAACAAGATTTAAAGAAACCACTCACCAGCAGTCAAGATTTTAAAAACAGATGGAAAGAACATTTGAATGAACTGTTAAACCGTGAAACACTTAATGAAGTACCATTCCAACATAAATTTACAAAAGACCGTGATCTAAAGATACTAGAATCTGAAGTTAAAATTTACCTTAAACAAAGTAAAAAAAAAAACACAGTAGCGGGAATAGATGGTATTACCACAGAAATGTTCCTTGCATGTATGACAACAGAAAAGCTTGATTGACCAGAATCTTTGACATGGCTTTGCAGGCACGGATGACTGGCAGAGAGCAGGCACGGATGACTGGCAGAGATCAATCATTGTCCTCATTTTGGAAGAATAAAGGAGACAACGAGACTGTAAAGCATATATAGGGGCATCTCCTACTTGGATAATATTGGAAAGATGTTTACAAAAATATTTGAATGTACAGCTCGACCAGTACTAGAACCCCAATTAAGCAGGAGACAGTTTGGTGTCAGGAAGGGAAAGAGGGTTACAGAGGCAGTGGTTTTTTTTTTTTTTTTTGCAGATATATGCGAGTAGTCTTTAAATATGATACAAACCAACATCTTATATTCCTAGATCAAGTGAAGGGAATCAATCGATCGAGTTAACAGATACAAAATATGAAAACATTCTAGAGGATTATGGCATTCACGTTCAACTGTTGGGTAACATCATGGATCTTTAACGAGATAGTCAGTGCACAGTAAGAACACAAGAAGGAATGACAGACTGGTTTCCCATTTCATGAAATGTCAGACAGGGATGTGTCCTCTCACCATTGCTATTCATTACTTACATTAATAAAATTACATAAGAGGCAAATACAGACACTGAAAAAAATCAATGAACTTCTTTTGTGCAAAAATCAATTACACCACCATGAACACAATTTAAAACGTCATACTCACTCCTTACATCAAACCTGAAAAAGTATGATATGAGAATAAACACCGCGAAATCTGAGGTAATCAGAGTAGACACTAAACATAATATCATAAACGTTTATATTCACGGAACAAGAACAAAACAAGTAAGAGAATTCAAATATTTAGGAGGCATATTTATGCAGTATGGCAGGTTCGACAGAGAGACAGAGAGAGAGAGAGAGAGAGAGAAAGGAAAAGAGAGAGAGAGAGAGAGAGAGAAAGGAAAAGAGAGAGAGAGAGAAAGGGAGAGGGAGAGAGTAAGAAAGGCCAGAGTACAGAAGGCTTGAGCTGTCACCTCCCAGTCAGCCCCACTGCTTAGAAACAAAAATGGCCCCCTTTTAGCAAAATGATAACAGCATCTTCATGGCTACTTGATGCTATCAGTGCCAAACATAGACAATCAATGGAGCACTACAACAGAAAATAACTACATGTGAAATGTGCTGTCTCCGCAAGGTCACTAACAACACGAGAAGAGACAGTGTTACGAATACCAGCATTAGAGAGAATGTTGGAATAAGACCATGTCTAAATTTTTTTGACCGACAAAAAATTTAATCGATCGCTCCTTCTAGTGAGAATGCAGCCAGGTCAAACTGCCTATGAGCTTTTACAGAGGAACATCTGGGAGGAAAGGGAGAGGAAAACCAAGAAATAGATGGATAAATGGTGTGGCCGATGCCTGCAAAAAGATAACCAAATCCATCAGCCAAGCCACCCAAGAAGCGCCAGACAAATGCAGAAAACCACGACACTTGGCTACAACCTGATATCAGCGAGACTGCAAAAGAGACGAAATCTAGTCAGCAATTGAAGGGCTTTATGGTCAACATCACACAAGCCGCCTGTTCTTCCCAGGACATTGCTTAGTACCATTGTACCAAGGTGAGAGCTGTTTTGTTTTCTATAATCATTCCCCATTTCTTAGGGAGTCGGGTAAACTCATTACAGTTCTGCGAAAGAGAAGAGGCCTGTTCAGTCTCTTATTTATTTTCAAGGATATTCTCTCTAGAATGTGCTACCTTCTTGATGTTGTGAAGCTAAAGAATGACTTTAGATGAGATCATACAAATCAGCAGTGACAGATAAGTTGAAAGGTTGGTAACCCAAAGACACAACTATATTATATATATATATATATATATATATATATATATATATATATATATATATATATATATATATATTATTTGTGTATCCACTACCGGCCGTTCCAGAACCAACCCTAGCTTTTCTTGGCTTTTGTAGTTTTTCTAGGCAATTTGCGTCCAGTAGTTTGAAATTGCGTTCTTGGCGATCGGCTTTTCGATACAACTGTCGAAACTAAACACCCCGGCATTACAAAGCGCGTTTGCAACGCCTAAGATAGAGACGCCGACAGATGTATATATATATATATATATATATATATATATATATATATATATATATATATATATATATATATATATATATATAATTATATATATATATAATTATAGAGCTTATGACCTTTGGCAACCTTTAACAGGACACTGCGATGACCTGATAAATCTGGTTACTCATAGCATTATGAACATTCTGTTCAAAGTAACATTATTGGTAGTATCGTCCTGTGATGTCTTCTATGTTCAAGCCACTTAAGCTATTTCTGTCCTTTACATATTAAAATATCATTTCTTTCATTAGAAAAAGTTTTTGTTAATTCACTGTAGTGTTGTTTTTGTTTTTTTTAAATAATTTGCATCGTTGTTCAAATCAAATTAGTGCTTATATTTTGTTGACTCAGAGAACACCCAGTTCCAACCAGTCTGGTGGCATTTGCTTATTCAGTGAGGAAGTCCACCAAGCTTATTCATCACAGAAGTGACTTGCTTCATTGCCGAATACTTGTATTAGTTCACCCCAAGGGTGGCTTTGGTTGGTTTTCTGCATTGTCGATATCCCCAACAGATCAGTACAACGAGCCACCGACACGACCCTTTGCCAATCTTGAGTGATACTATTTATGGTCATGTTTTGAGGAGGTGGAAGAACACATCATATAACAATCACAGACAATGGCCTTTACTTTCCATGAGGTTTTCGGGTACCGATTTTAGGTTTGTGTCCAACCAGCAACCAGTGTTATTTTATAAAAATTTTAAAAAAAACCGCCACCAGGCACATGCAAACTCAAAACGTTCTTGTCGGCAGAAAACTATCTAAGCACCGCACTGACCTTATAGAGAAGAAGTACAATGAACAGAAAATCAGATTTGTCGAGTCCGGGGAAATAGTTTTGAATAGATCAATAAAGGAATACTTTAACAATGCACTTACCTATTTGTTTTTCTTGAGAATCTGCAGAAAACAAGTAGAATAATGTTTACAGTCGCAGCATTTTCATCACCAACTATACATGAATTTGATTTTGTGATCAGTGATTGGCTTAGTGGCAGGCATCGTTAAGACTGTATTATGGGTAGTTTTATAGATACTTTTAGAGGTTGTTATCAGTGTCTGACTGTGTCATGTTCAACATAAGACGCAATGTTTGGTACTGGCTCCGGTGGACATTGTAGGTTGTTCTTACGGTGACGTAAATTTGTTTCGCATTACTTCAGTATCAGCAGTATGGTCTATTACCTTGGTGAGCTGGTCCGGGTTTCTAGTGGAAAAGGGTTTCTCACCCCTTGATAGTCCATCGTGTCCGAATTGTCTACCAGTGATCCTCTGCCACCTGCTAACAAAGTCCAACATGTGTCCGGTAAACCAATCGTAAGCTTGTCGCTCGGTCGTCCAGGTATGCTGACTGCTCTAATTAGGCTACCGCGGCGATTTCTTATCTCACAGTATATTATGCAAATCACCAAGTCGTCTTGTCCATATCCGAAAGAAAAACACCATCCGGTAATTTCGTGCAGCAGGGTACCAGCCCTGAGCTTCATGAACTCAGGTGGGCCCACCTCCGAAAACGTCTAGGAGATCGTGCGCCGAAACGTTTGTCGACGAGGATAACTTCTACTGATGACTGGTAGATCCCTGCTGTATTTGCTCCCTGTGAGTTTATTCCTATAATGTGTTATATCATCATCATGTACCAGGTCCTATGCAGAACGTCGCTCTCCTCACAGTCTGCCTAAAAGAAAGTCGGGTTCTCGTAAGCTTTCCCGTCTCGTGCACAATAATATCCAAGGAGTTACCTCTATCCTATGTCCACATTCGTGATGGTCGGTCTTTGCTCAACCTTCCTGGTACCAAGCCTTATACTAATATTTTTCCAATCCGCCGTGGCCCTTGATGTTTGCAAAATATTTTAACTTCCAACTTAAGATGTTGTTTATTAGTCAATCTTCCTTGATGTTCGGATATTTTAGAATGTCGGTAGTTATTTTTTCTTTGTGTATAGCGTTATGATAATCTATCTAAAGCATTTCAGCTCACAAGTTCCTATTTTCTTCCTTAAGGACTGGGAGATAGTCCACCACTCACATCTGTATGTTGCTTAATAGAATAAGCATGCTCGCATAATTTTAACGTTGATTTCCTTACTGACGCTTAACCATAGACTTTTAATGCTGTTTAATCTTTGTGTGCCATTCTCCTTTTGACTTCTAATGAAGTCTCCATTGATGTTTCTTACAGAGCTTAGCTATTCAAAGTTTATGACGTGTTCAAGTTTTTTTAGCATTGTTTGTGTGTGTGTGTGCGCGCGTGTGTGTGTGTGTGTGTGTGTGTGTGTGTTAGCCAGTTTTTTCTGCACATTATTTTTGACTTTCCTTAAATTCAAGAACAGGTTTTGATCTTCACTGTGTTTTTTGGAGACATGGTTAAATGTTATATTCTCATTACATTTCGAAAGGAGGACTGTGTCATTTGCATATAGAAGTTGTGGAATAGGGTGGCCACCAATTATAAGTGGATTGTAACTGTTACGCGTCTGGTCATATTTGACATTTCTCATTATGTTTTCTAGATTTATATTGAATAGGTATGGTAAGAGAATGCACCCCAGCCCCTCTCTCTTCTATATGCATCTTAAACCTATCTGATGTTTCTCCTGATGTTCTGATGGCTACTTGTTGTTCGTGATATAACTCATTAAATGCACCAAATATAGTGGAAACCCTAAACTGCTCATGATACTCCTCAATTTCTGATGTTGGACACTATCAAATGCCTTGCTATAATCAATGAAACAAGCATGGCGATGAAAAGTAAATTCTCTACATTTTTCAAAGATTATTCTCATATTAGAGATGTGATTCCTCTACCCTGTCTGAAACCCACCTTTGCTTTATGTAGCTCATATTGTAGGTTCCATTCAATTCTATTGCTTAGTGCCCCTTTGATTTCTTAGACAGTTCAAAAACTGCGCTTAGTTTGAAACGCTCAAACGCTTCCAAACTATTAGAACTATCTGTTGACTTTTATAAATATGAAAACTGACATTATGATATGTGACTACAGATTATCTATCCAAATTAGATCAGTTCTTGAAGTCCCAGGAATGATATCAAAGAAGAACAAACCGAGTCAGAGCAAGCCTTGTCAATTCTTTCACTCAAGAATCAGCATCCTTCAAATTTTCCGGCACATGTGTTCACATCTGTTTCTGCTGAATATGCTACAGCAAAAGACGGGATCGAATGTACATTATACATTGTAACTGTAGCACAGTGACACATTGTGTAGCGGCATGGAAATGTTGTACTTTCAAAGTAGAGGAAGCAACCTTTCTTTCAACTGTACAAACTCTCAATGGTCCAGTTTAACTAATAAAAAAAGCTGTTATATTCGACACAAAAACCAGCCCCTCAAGCCATTTAGTGCTTCAATCATGATGGTGTCACCTTTGAAAAAATAAAGTTTTAAAAAAAATAATATCAGAACGCTCTCCACAAAAACAGGACTCGTCCAGCAATGAATTCCAGCCTACCGTGGTGTACATAGACAGGGATATTCAGATTAGCACAGAAAGACTTTAAACAACCATCTAGCTCAGAGCTATATAACGCCACTGAAACTTTCAAATTACTAAAATAATTTATACAGTTGAACTGGAGAGAGGACCACTAAAATTACATACCAAAGCATGTTGTAAAGAGTATGGGGAAAAACAATACGGAAAACAAAATAGTGTGTGCATCATTCTGTTTGTTTGATTGCTGAAAGTATATATTAAAAAGCTAGGAATAAACTTGAGAACTAGTGAGAACTAGGACTAATAAAAAGAGGACATGGGAAAAGGACAGAGATAAATATCTTGATAGCTCAAACATATGCATGAGGCATGAATAGATCATTGACCTAATCTTTGTTTCTTCTGCTCGTGTCATTTGAGAAAATCATAGTTGCTTTTGTTTATCAGGACAGTACATGTTGCTGATGAGTTTTCCAGGCACAGGGTTGCGCTTAGCGATTTTTATTTCTTCAAAAAGGGGTTGGTGGGGTTGGTTGGGCAGATGAACATATCTATACAACCTATAAGTTTCAAATTCAGATTTGAAATATTGCTTGCACTAGCTCAGTTTTAAAGTTTTACACCCCTCCCCCCCCCCCAACTGTTTCTATTTACTCTTCTATATTTTAATGTTTGCCAATGCGTGCTGTTCGTGTGATATCGTCAGTGATTTGTAATTGTTGTTATCCTCTTTGCCTACAATTTTCCATTTAATAGAAAATTTAATTAATCTAACACAAAAACCCAGTGTATAGATCGAAGAAGAAGTGCACATGTTACAGTGCTCACACAGTGCTCACAACCTGTGAAAGTAAGGTTCGTTTATTTAGGAATACTTAGTAACTATTTCGGTCACGCGTATATCTAACATAAATTGTATTTTATGCAGCCACGAAGAAATGGAGTAAAATTGAAAGTCTAATCATGTAGAATAACGTTGGAAGTAATAATAATTGCTTCATTTGACTGGGATATCGCACGACACCATCTAGTTGAAAATTAGTTTTTTAGTCTTTGAAATGAATGACACTAAACAGCCCTGAGTTAAAGAGACATACAAGTATTGATAAAAACGAGCAGCTTATGTTCATATGTCTATACAGTCGGCGTCTGTCGCTTGCGCGCTGCAAACGCACTTTGTAATGCAGGGGTGCCTGGTTCGATCCTACGGACAATTTATTTTGCGTTGGTTTCGACAGTTGTACCAAGACCCGACCGTTCAGGTTGCTATAGCAAAATACTGAAAGTAGAATTTGCCTAGAAAAACCGCAACAGCCAAAAAATGCTGGGGCTGGTTCTGCAATATCTTGTCAACTAACATTTTAATCTCATTGCAACTAAAATTTTAACTAAACATCTAGTTTTTGTTGTGTGTGTGTATGTATATATATATATATATAATATCGTTCATTTGAAAACTGCTGGTGCCGCACCGCACGTAATATTGTGCGTTGGACTTAAGCATAGCTTAGTCTGACCAGTTAACAAACGAGCACCTGCTTATTGTCCCATGATGCATAGGTTCTGTTTTTGACTGTTGAGAAAATGGCTGGGTTGATCCAAAATCCGTCCAAGGAAGCTCAACGAGCGGTGATTCAGTTGCTTTCATATTTGAAGGTTTTTGACGAGTGGACAATCATCGAAGTGTGCGGGTAGCGTATGGTAACAAATGTGAGTGTCGAAAACAGCAGTGACAAAATGAGCATAAATCTTTTGGAAAAGAAATGAGTTCTCAGAAAACAATTATGACCAAATTGATCACCGGTACAGGTGAACCGTTGTCGAAGAATACGTACGCTAGCAAAAGAAACTGTGTCGTTTGGGAAAGTTCAAAAGTTTGTCAGTAAGGTGGCAAAGTGTGTTAACTGTGAGTGCCACAGATATTGAAGAACCCACACACACACACACACACACACACACACACACACACACACACACACACACACACACACACACACACACGCACACACACACGAATGTGATCGTGGTTGAACCACTTACTGCGTTACAGAGCGGGAGGTGATGCATTTCTATTCCACACAGTGGCAGACAATGAATCACGGTGTCATCTATTTAGGCCGAGCAGCAAAGAAAGAGCATGCAATGTAAGTTAAGGTTTCCACTGGTAAGTCTATGCTGAGCACAGTTTTGGACCATAAATGGATTGTGTCGGCAGACCTCAAGAACCTCGTGTCAGCATGTTTGAAAGATTCTGCAAGAAGCGTTGGCTCGGAAGAAGTGGGAAACTCTACAGTATCCGACATATGGACATGTTTTATGACCATTTGATTTTTTTTTTCATCTGACCTTTAAAAAAAAACCGACAGGGAGCAAAGTTTTCACATAGGTGCAGGTGTAATTTAGTGAGCAACAACAATCCTTTTTTTTTTTTCTGCGCCTACCTAAGAAATGGGACTCTTGCTTGAATGTCTGCGGCAGCTTTCTTTGACCAACCAATGGTGAAAAATCAATTCATAATGAATGCTTATGTTTAAGTCTACCATAACTCTGGATGTTTGTTTCTGTTTTTTTTTTTTTTTAAAGCCATTAGAAAGAATTTCAAATGAAAGCTCCTTATATAATCTTGTTCTAGTTTCAACGTAATCAACAGTAGTTTCTGGCACTCTTAGGCACGTTTGTTTTGCAATGGTGACAGTTTAAAAACACTTACCTTTAAGAACAACAGCAAAGTAGACAGCTACTGACAAGCAAGCCAGCAGCGTAATGGTAATAAGCGATATAACTACGGGAGATACCATTTTTCTCACTCGCGAAGTTGAAATATCCAGAAACTCTATTGGGATTTCCAACGTACTGAAAGGAGAAGGTTCTTCACTGCCAGCTGATAGCATTGAAAGATTTCTCTTCGACTGTTCTCTCGTAGAATTCATGATGTTAGAAATATTGTCTGTTCTGTTCATTGCCCCATTTACTGACCCTTGCTTGTCTTTAGCTTCATGTTTGACTAGTGACGCTTGTAACGATGCCTTTGAAAATTTGCCTACTGACAATCCGTCTGCCTCGCTGCGTCGTCTGGCTGCAAGTTTGGAGGCACTGGATAAGGAATTGTCGCTACATACACTCAATCTACTTTTAGAGCTCTTTTGCGAGTGGACATCGCTGGCCTCACTGAAAGTATCAAAATCCGGGCCTAACTCCAATCCACCATAACTTTTTCTTCTAGCATTTCGAGGCCGATCTGACTTTTTAATCTCTGGATTGCTGCTTCGTTTGTTGCCATGTGCTTGTTGTCGACGCTTATGATATCTATTATATGGAGAAGGCTGATCTAAGATATCACTATCTGAATGTCTTCGTTTATCATTGATAAATGTACTGATCTCGCCACTTCGTATGTGGTTGATATCATCATTAAAAGGATCTTCCATGATATTCATTTTGGCGCGTACACCGAGTCTATCCAGAGCAGGCATGTCTTCATCGATTGTCTCCATACCTTGAAAAGAAGCCGATTTGGAAAGACGTAGTTGATTTTCAGGTGACAGATGGCTTGGATACCATCTCAGAGGCTATTTGTGGATTGAATATATCAATAAAGACAATTAGTATACATTAAAGGCCACTGTTCGTGTTATGAGACATCGTGTGCCTATGGCTTTAGTCTCATATATTCATAAATCAAACAATACTCGATGGATAATGAGGAATTATAATGCTAATAGCCTTTGCGTTCTGTATAAGTTGCTGCAAATATATTAGGTTTAGTAAATGATAGCGTAGCTGACTAATTTCCCCCCCCCCATCCCACCCCCCCCCCCCCCCCAATCAGTGTTTCCACGAGGATAGTAGTGATAACCACTAAAAACGGCATATCTCAATATCTACTGTACTATACACTAACTTCTATATCAACATAGTTCTGCTTACAGATATATTTAGGGGCGATGACAAGTTTTGCACTCGAGTACAAAGGAGGAAAAGCTCTTAGTTGAAAACTGATGCAAAATTTAGTCTCTGTCTATGTAATCACCATTCAAGGCGATACTCTTGTCTGGTCAGCATCCACGTGTTACTAGAAGAAATAAAGCTATTTAAAAAATGCTATGTCGCATGCAGACCTCTTCGTATACAATTTGCAGGGTTCTATGCTCATGGTGCATCGTACCTGCTCATTTGTGCTGCTATGAGACCCTACACCAGGGTTGTTCAACTAAGTTTAATTACTCATGGGCCACATATTTTAAAATGGGAATTGTCACGGGCCAGCTGCCCATACCTTAAGGTAGAAAAATCTTTGATACAATGGCAATGATCTGCGGGCCACTTGCTACGCCTTCGCGGGCTAGACTTGACCCGCTCGCCGCCAGTTAAATAACCTTGCCCCACACGATGTTCGAGTCACAATTGCAAAATGTCGGACTGTAGTACTGTGCAGCCATCAGAAAACTGCCGTTATTGACCGCATCTCCATTTTCATATTTAATATTCTCATTCTTCAAACCATTTCCATTCTTCTTTGCGATACAATTACACCGACTCTCATTATCTCTCACTACAGACCCATCTGTGTGTATAACGATATTATCTGTTCGTAATTGTAGTTGATCAACCGCTGCACTGATATATGGGTTTAAAAGCTATCCATTCCCGTCAGCACTTCGGCTCTCTGGCTGCCCGGAACTGTGACCCATTTCTTTCCATGCGTTTGAGAATTGTTTTATACGTAATGATTTATAATAAGTATCCTTTTTTTTTTTTTTTTCTGAATAGGAAACACGTAACAAATTTGACATTAACAGAACAAGTATGAAGGCATACTCCAACAAAGAAAGCGTCCAAGTATGTTAGCACATGAGAGGTGAGGTCTTTGAGGAAGACGGGGGGGGGGGGAGGGGTGCTTTAACGTCAAAACACACCTAGGTGCTCGCACCCCTGTCTAGGGAAAGATTTGTACTTAAAATTGATGGATATAAAAAGGATGGAATGTACTTGTAGGAAAACATGGCTACATGAGTCGTCGATTGTTTTAAGAAGGGGGGGGAAGGGGTGGGGGGGGGGAGAGATCGGCAAAATGTAAAATTCCGAGCTACTTATGATAGATGTGATATAGTTTTAATCACTTTGGTCTTGTCTAGCTGTTTAAAGTATAATTGAAAATCGATATTATAGCCCTCTGGACAATTCCATAAGCGCTATGTCCCCATCTTAAGTAGCAAGCGCAGAGTTCTTATTCCAGTAGTACCAATAACAGTCTGACTGTTTATCTGTCTCTCCTTTCCCTTGAGTGCTGACCTTCGATCAGATCCTCTGGTTACTCCTCGCAAAACCATTCAGACCATAGTGATTCATTTGTGCCCTTACAACATCCAGCTTGTCATGAACCATTTCACCACTAAGTTGTGCAGAACCAGTCTAGCTTGTAATGAATCATTTCACCAATAAGTTGTGCAGAACCAGTCTCGCTGGTAATGAATCATTTCACCAATAAGTTGTGCAGAACCAGTCTCGCTGGTAATGAATCATTTCACCAATAAGTTGTGCAGAACCAGTCTAGCTTGTAATGAATCATTTCACCACTAAGTTGTGCAGAACCAGTCTCGCTGGTAATGAATCATTTCACCAATAAGTTGTGCAGAACCAGTCTAGCTTGTAATGAATCATTTCACCAATAAGTTGTGCAGAACCAGTCTAGCTTGTAATGAATCATTTCACCAATAAGTTGTGCAGAACCAGTCCAGCTGGTAATGAATCATTTCACCACTAAGTTGTGCAGAACCAGTCCAGCTGGTAATGAATCATTTCACCAATAAGTTGTGCAGAACCAGTCTCGCTGGTAATGAATCATTTCACCAATAAGTTGTGCAGAACCAGTCCAGCTGGTAATGAATCATTTCACCAATAAGTTGTGCAGAACCAGTCCAGCTGGTAATGAATCATTTCACCAATAAGTTGTGCAGAACCAGTCCAGCTGGTAATGAATCATTTCACCAATAAGTTGTGCAGAACCAGTCCAGCTTGTAATGAATCATTTCACCACTAAGTTGTGCAGAACCAGTCTAGCTTGTAATGAATCATTTCCCAAATAAGTTGTGCAGAACCAGTCTCCTTTCTGGTCATTTCCTACTACACTGGCATTTCGTTGAGAAATTGTCCAAAGAGTGCTAACTACCCGAGGCCTATGAAGCGATGTTTGTCATTCTTTAGGGAGCATACCGGTCTGCACCCTTCTCAACACGCTCTGTGAGTCAGTTACAATAATGACATGTGTATATAGCTGATACTCATTCCAGCGAAAGGCTGCAGTAACCACCATCTCCATTCTCAAACTAGATGTTGTGGTGTCTAATACCAGCTTTGTTGTACTAAGCGACAGCCATTCACATTTGCTAAGAACCCCCATGAGCTTCGCCTGCCTCTCAGCACGGAGCCATCTATGTAGATTATCACATCACCTGGGCGATAGTTGCCATGAATCAAGTGTTCGACTTCCCATTCAGCAGAGCCAGCTGACCAGTCGCTGTACTCACGGCCCAGTTTAACCAGTTTGATCAGATCCCTAGACAAGTATGACTTGCTGGGGCATTCTGACCCACTCCTCTCCTCATCAAAAGTTACCAAGCCTGCACACATGACTACTTGTGTCTTCAGCTGACACTTTGATATGGTTGAGTTGAGCTGAGTTTAGAATTGACATCACAGTACTTAGTGCATTCCCATACGCGATCGGCCCCTACCATCAGCAGCCATAGCAGTTTCAATACTAATGGTGCCAGGCGTAGTCTAGTTTTATGTCCGTCTTGCCTGTCTTTTGAGCGTAGTGTGCCGGTCAAACCCTCTTGTCACACCCAGGTGTATCATTCTCTCCAGCCCATAATAATCTAGTTTCTCTTCTGACTTCGTTACTTGTTCTCAAAGGGCTCTGACCACATCTGCCTTGTCATGTATCAGTTTACCACCCAGCGGTGCAGAGCCAGCCAGTCTGTCTGCCTTTTCATTCACCACCACCGGCATTGCCGGGAGAAAAGATCAAAAGCATGCTCACTACCCGTGACCTTGCAAATGAAGCTTGCCACTCTGCTGGAAGCGATCCTATCTTCACCTTTTTCAGCATGCTTTCAGAGTTCTTTACAATTACTACACGTGTATGTATCTTGTTCTCTAGCCACCGACGAGCTGCGGTTGCCACCTCCACCCCCATTCTTATGCTAGATGCCGTGGTATCATATGCCAGACTGTCCTGCATTAAAAGATGTTCCATTGGCTTTCGCTAAAAAACTACAGGCGCTTCTCTTCCCTCTCAATACAAAACCATCTGTGTAGATAATCAGATCTTCTGGACAAGAATTGTCGTGAATCAGTTCTTGGATTTCCACCTCAGTATAGTCTGGTATAGTCTGAACAGCATGCTTTGTTCCATGTCCACTGCTGCCATCATCTTTAGTGCCTTAAGACCTTTTTGAGTCTTTGACACCATTTTTATGTGATACTTGACAGACTAGCATAAAAAGGTGATTTCCAGGTACTGCAGTCTGCTGTCTCTCTTGATGTCCCTGCCATTTATTTTGAGGCTTGAAACATCAGCTCTAACAATCCTGCTGTCCGAAAGAACACCTAAAGACGGTTGCCTTTTCTGGGTTGATTACAGCACTTATCTCTGTACACCAGTTGATCCCCTCATCATATGTCGCCTGTAACTCTTGAGCAATTTGATTCCGATCTCTCGCCTGCCTATAGTCAAGAATATCATCTGCGAATTCCAATATTCTACCAACTACCGGTGTTTCCAGTTCTGCAATCTTGTTCGTAAACACATTGAACAGCACAGGTGGAATTGCAGGTCCATGTGGTAGTCCCGGGGCCATAATACGTGTTTGGAGGTCCATGAACCCAGGCGGAGAGCTACCCGGCGAGAAAACAAAGATAACAAATATAATGAAAGACCTAGCATATTTAGCTGCTAGGTTTTGGGACGTAGTTTAAATTCCCATTGATGCGATCTTTATTATTGACTCAAGGCTGTTATGTCGACGAAGCCCAAAGTGAGTCTAATAAGTGTCATATATAGTAAAAGCGATCAGCAAAATTTGTTGAATGTTTTTCACAAGGGTAAGGTGGAGTAGGTACATAACATTTTACATTTTTAGTGCGTTGTAACCTCTTCAGACTCCAATAAATCACTGATATTGTTAAATTTCACTAGGTTATTCCTCTGCTCTGTGTTTTTCTATCACTATCAAAAGCCGGCCATGACCTACGTCTGAGTCCCACTTTGGCACGGTCTCATGCCACAGACCGGTATGCAGAACTTGTCCATTTGTAGTTCAAACTACAAGTCTTGAATTATCGAATGCCACCTTTCACATACGTGAAGCATTCTATCGCACAGCCGCAATGTAATTTACGCCATCAACTGCATAAAATACATTGGTAATTTGGGTCTACGGCTGGCTGACAGGTTCAGACAACATCGAGTGGATGTGCAGAATGATGCCTTGAAACCAGTACCATTGCACTTTAGTTCCCAGGATCACCAAGGTATCCACGACATAGACGTGACAGCCATTAAATCTAGCCACTCCAGCGACCGAGTTTCCTAAGTCTCTTGAACATCACTTTATTTTCACTTTGGGCACGTTAACACCAAGAGGACTGAACTTCCAACACAGTTTTATTTAAAATCCTAGGGGATTGAACTGCCGATACAGTTTTATCTAAAACCCTTTAATTACAGCCCCTGAAATTCACCAGGGTTATTTATTCTCTTGTCCCACGTGTCTCGTCAGTCTACTGACAAGATATCGACCTGTTACTAAGCTAAGTGATTTTGTGTATTTGTATTGTATTTGTGTTGTGTATTGTTTGAATAATGTATGTGCTAATGAAGGCTTCATAGCCGCAACGTTCACGTTTTGTTTGTGTTTGTTATATTGTGACGCTTGCTGATCTACTTTTCGTTCAGTTTTATATTTTTTAGACCATGATGAGTACAATGATGGTGTGTTTATGTGCAAATAAGATTGTTTAAGTAAAAACGTAGTCATAGACCATGATGGACACTAAGAAGACGATGTGGAGATAATGTCCAGACAGACCTGCAAACACTTGGTCTCACCACCGGAAAGAGAGGGCCAACCAGAGAATGAAGGCGGGTGATATCTGCAGCAATGAACCCCAATGGCTCGGAACGCTGAAGAAGAAGAAGAAGAAGAAGAAGAAGAAGAAGAAGAAGAAGAAGAAGAAGAAGAAGAAGAAGAAGAAGAAGAAGAAGAAGAAGAAGAAGAAGAAGAAGAAGAAGAAGAAGAAGAAGAAGAAGAAGAAGAAGAAGAAGAAGAAGAAGAAGAAGAAGAAGAAGAAGAAGAAGAAGAAGAAGAAGAAGAAGAAGAGAAGAAGAAGAAGAAGAAGAAGAAGAAGAAGAAGAAGAAGAAGAAGAAGAAGAAGAAGAAGAAGAAGAAGAAGAAGAAGAAGAAGAAGAAGAAGAAGAAGAAGAAGAAGAAGAAGAAGAAGAAGAAGAAGAAGAAGAAGAAGAAAGAAGAAGAAGAAGAAGAAGAAGAAGAAGAAGAAGAAGAAGAAGAAGAAGAAGAAGAAGAAGAAGAAGAAGAAGAAGAAGAAGAAGAAGAAGAAGAAGAAGAAGAAGAAGAAGAAGAAGAAGAAGAAGAAGAAAAAGAACTAAACCTTCAGGCGTATTCGGCAAATGTGTTAGACCTATATTTTATAGACCAATGGGCACTTGGTATGTGATGTGGTCAGCACCACGCCGGCCGCTTTTACTTTCCAGGACTGTACCTGGTACTCAAGGCTGGGTAATTTTTGACACTATGTGGTTATTAACAAGCACAATTCTTTACAAGTTCTGGTTCTCTTATTCTTCGTGAAATGGAATGTATGTCCAAACACTTTCACCTGAAATCCCAAATGAAACGTACAGGCTACTGCGACACACCTAATTAGATGACACTATAACAAGTCCAACCCCACGTGCGGGTGAATGCATGCATATACATCTGCAGTAACAACACTCACAAGAGCAACTTGGCAGATGGCAAAGCGGTACTCAGCACATAAGATTATAAACAACTTGTTGAAATAAATAGGCAGTACCTTGAGTCAGCCTGTGTAACATTGGAAATGTAGGCTTCATTGTGAAGCAGCTTACAAGACAATGTTATAAAAACTTTCTGGCCCAGTTAGTTCCCATCTTAAAGTTACAACAACATAGGATAAGTTGATAAAACTAATCGCAGGCACATACAGATTATGTCGTTAGAAGTTTTAGGCTTTCACATCTACTAGGTCGCGAAGTTCTTAAAAAAAAAGGAAAATCATTTGTAATTAACGGCGTGCCCTCGAGCACCCCATGTTCTCCGCTTTCAGCAATTGTCCTACACAGGTGACAGGTGCGGTCCGCCAGCGATAATGTCACTTGTTTCCAGTAAATCCATCACCCTGGACAAACG
>CAJHNH020000648.1:115000-248363 GCA_905116865.2 Candidula unifasciata
TTAGGGCCTCCGGCAAAAGCCAGGAAAGAACTTCAAAATAACATGGGGACGACAAAGTTTAAACTTCCTCTATTCTATTTTTTATAATGTTAATTCAAACTTTCAGATAGAAAGTATGGAAAGAAAATTACCTACCGCCTTAAAACTCACATCACCATGTTTACAGATGCCTTCAGCTATAAATCAGCTTGCTTTTAAGTGCTAATAAACACATATTGCCTTTATCAACGTTGAGAAAATTTTATAGAGAAGATGGTATTTTGACGATTATTATAAAATCAGCTTATTTAATGGCTGGAGTTTACTAGAGAATTCACAATACGTCTCTAGTGCTTGCCTAATGTATAATATGCCACTAAAATAGGTCCAGATCTATTTTAGGTTCTATGCGATTGTAAAACTAATGTTTCATACACATACCTTTCGAAATGTCAACCAAATCTATTAACCAGTGGTATAACTACTATTACGTCCCTTTAAGCCAGCTATTCTCACTACCAAGCACACAAGGCTGTATAATTAGCTACAGAAAGAAGAGACTTTCGGGCGTGTGATGACATGAGTGCTATTCTATAAGGGATCTGCTGACTTATGATCATGTTTATAACCATCACAGCTCGTGATAGCTAAATCTTCCAAGTGAGCACTTAACGCTGTTTTAAATCCTTTATGAAGTAATTAGTGATTGATTCTTTTTTTCTGAAACGAAACAAAAATACATGTAGCGCTGTGTTAGCTTCATTCCGTGACTGTTAATCCCTCGTTAAATATTAAACTTACACAAGTAGCAATGAAAACGTCAACGGTATCAACAAAAGCTACTATTTCAATTTTTAAATTCACAATGACAATTGCTATTACAAATACACACACATTACTGCCATTGTTACCAATGATGCAGTAAAGACAAGGCAAACTAATACTACCAATATTGTCACGTTTTTGTATTTTATTTCTTCCCCTCTGTTTTGCCAATGAACACCATAGTGTGAAACATAAAAGTTAAAGCACGTTTGGTTTAGTATTCGTTGAAGGTGATAATCGCAGTCTCGACATTACTAAACTGAGTGATATAGTCGTCTCCAGTTGTTTCCTTTGTATCAAACTGCTAGACATATTTTACATTAGGAATCCATTTTACGCCATAAGGCATACTGGGTATGATATTTAGAATGATCGGCACTTTTTGCGCGATTTCGCCAACACTGCTTTTGATTTAAATTTTATGAAATTTCAGCGAACCCTTTTGATCCCAGCTAATGAAAACTATCACCGCTTCGAAAAGGATTATAATTTATAGACATGATATACTCATAAACTGGGTGAAAATGTGTTTAATTGATCTCCAGGCCGTGCCAGCGTGGTGGGTAATAAACAGACAGATTGGCTGGTGAAATGATGATTGTCAAGGCAGGTGTGGTCAAAGCCCTTTGGAAACAAAGGAATCAGTAAAGAAACAAAATTATTATGGCCGGGAGAGAATGAGACACCTAGGTGTGACCAGAGGTTCTGGCCGGCTCACTAAACTCAGAGGAAAGGCAAAACGGACATATAACCTGATTGTGACCAGTACCATCAGTGTTGGAACTTTGCTGCTGAAGATGAGGACGGAGCACGCATGGGAATGCCCAGAGTGCAGTGATGTCAATTCTTGACTCAACTCAACTGTGTTTAATAGAATATGGACACAGAAAAATATTCAAATCAGTGGAAGAACGGAATGAATGTTACAATTCCAAAGAAATCTAATTTTAATGAATGTAACAACTAGAGAGAAATTACTCTTTTTTTTTTTTTCGTAAAAGATTTTTTGTTTAAATTCTCAGTGGAATGAAGAGCTAGTGGACACAATCCTGTGATAATAACCAGCAGATTGTAGACGCGTAAGACACTGCTTAGATCAAATAATCAGCCGGAGACATGTTTTACAGGAATTTGTTGAAAAACAAGCCCTAATTTTGAATTTCATCGACTTTATCCAGAAGGCTTTTGACAGCTTACACCGAACATCACCATGGGGGATTCTGGAACGTTATGGTAAACCAATGAAAATCATACAAATTATGAAGGTAATGTATGAAGGTACAGATGGTGGGGTGATGGTTTAAGTGACTGATGTGCAGCCTGGGGAAAACAGACATGCATTTTATCTCCTCTTTTATCTGGCATAACCATTGACTAGGTGATGAAAACAATGTTGTATAGCAAACAAAGGTACTGACTGTATGGAGAATACACAGTTGAAAGATCTTGATTTTGCTGATGATATTGTTCTGTACAGTAAAATCAACAATAGCTGAAGAATTTCTTGGACTGAATGTTAATGGAGGGATAACAGTCTGTGGTATGTTGATGACACAGTGCTACCAGCAGAAAGCGAGCAGACTTGCAGTCCCTCGTGGCTCAAGTCAACATCTAGAGTGTAGAGTACGGTTTAGAAATTAACATTTGGAAAAGGGTAAGGGGACTATGGTAATCAACAATGGAAAAGAGCGACCAACAGTGAACATCACAGTAAAAAGAGAGATATTAGAACAAGTAATAAGTTTCTCCTATCTTGGATACTTAGTAACAGATGATGCTATCTTCAATAAGATGCGCAAATTATTGACAGCTAGAAAGTTAAACAAACTAAAAATGAGAATCGTCAAATGTTATGTATACTCCAGCCCGGATGATGATGATATTGTAAACAAGAAAGGGAAGGGTTCACATCTTCGCCCCACACCTGTATGATGATTGTAAACGTATCGGATATCCTTCTTGCAATCTCGCTGCGTTTTGGGGAGTGCGGTACATGGTCATGATGTTGTCTAAAAATTGTCCTTTTATATCATAATCCTCAAGAATAACCCATTATATATTTCTGTTTTCTGTTTACTAAATCACATTTTTTTTTCTTGATCTAAATACACAATATTTAGTTCACTTTATTTGCAATAGTTTTTTCGCAAACTTTTCTCAGTGTAAATAGTGTATCCGTGCAACTTTTTCCTTTCCTGGAACCAAACTGGCAGCTGTTATTTCCATTGACATGCTAGAAGTAGTCGAGCCGAATTCCTGACATTTTTAACTTTTTTTAAAACCGTTTTTCACTGTCTACGGCGATGAAGAAAATTCGACACTATTTCCTAGCTGTTTTTAATGTGAGTTGTTAGAAACGACTGACTTTGACAAGAAAAAGAACTAAAAAAAAAAAAAAAATTCTCTTACGTTTGTTCTTACTCTCACTAGTGCAATACAAGTAAAAGTCGATATCAACTGCAACAATTATTTCACTGCTAGAAATACCAATACAACTGCAGTTATAGCTGTTGTTATTATTAATATCAATGGAACTACTATTAGTGTAACAAGAAACATGGAGAACAACTAAGGTAATTACTAATAAATTACAGACATTCATTAAATGGTGCCTGCGCAAAACAGATGGAATTAAATGGTATGATAGAATAACTAATGTAGAGCTTTGGGGGAAAACTAGACAGGCTCCAGTGGATCAAGAGGTTAGGAAAAGACGCTGGCTTTGGATAGGACACACACTGAGAAAACAGAATAGCATAACTAGAATGTCTTTGCATTGGAACACACAGTTACATAGGAATAAAGAACGGCATGGAGAAGAGAGCTGGAGAATGAAGTTAGCAGAAAGATGGGGGAGGACATGGGGAGAGCTCCATGCAATGGCGAAGGATAGAACGACTTGGGGTGAGTTGGTTGAGGGCCTATGCTCCATTGGGGGATAGAAAGGCAGAAGAAAGAAGATAGTATAAAAAGATTATTTTTGCTGCTTTAATCGCCACTGCCTTTTCTAACATAAATATCACAATAATATACTACCACCACCTAACTATCTACTACCACTACTACTGCCTGTTCTATGTATACTATACTACTACAATTACTACTACCGCTGTTGTTGTGATATTACTACAACTACATAAATGATGTTAACACTAGGTTAGGTTAGTTGCGTATCCTTTACAGGACGTTGCAAAACCAGCCACAACAGGCTGTTGTGTGGTTTTTCTAGGCAAATTTACGTCCAGTAGTTTGTCATTGCTTCTGGACGGTCGGTTTTCTTGATACCACTGTCGAAACCAACGCAAGGCGCAAAGCCCTCAGTTGGGATCGAACCCAGCATCCCGGCATTACGAAGCGTTTGCATCGACTTAGCCACAGAGTCGACTGGTGTTTAGACTACTAAACCCTATAAAAAGCATTGTTAAAACTATAACAGAAAAACTATTACACTAGACATGTCCAGAGATTACTGACGATTTTACCTTACAGAAAGTCATGTTTACTGTCCCTTCCACAGATGAAAACTCCCGCAAGATATATTTTCAATTGTCATCAAATAGGCATGTGTGTAGCTTCTCATTGTTGCCTAGCAATATTCAGATGATTCAGTGTAGATAATCTGTCGAGGCGAACATGTCGCCGTGAGGTATCTCACCGACAGGACAAGAAAACTGACTTGGTGTTATATTTCGATATGGGTATTTGGATGTTCACAGACTCGCTTCGCCCCTGTTGACCCAGGAGGCAGGTAAAATAGGACAGGCAAGTTCTGTAAACAGGACAATCCTCTAAAAAGTTAATAGCGGATTATTGTGGGTAATCTCTCGGTTGACAGTTTTCTGATTAAATCTCTACGCGTAGTGAAAGTGTATGATGCATCCTGTGAGTGTTGCTAGTGATGTGAAATATATTTGTTAGACGTTTCATGACCAGCAGCGGTTCTCACTGTAAAAAAAAAAAAAAAAGTCATGGACACATTTTTGTTGGCGCCGGGCATATGATGCTAGACTAGTATTTGAGAGTTTGCTCTATGCGGGTGATGTGGTCAGCATTACACCCGCCGCCTTTACTCCTCAGATCATTACCCGGTACCCATTTTAGGCTAAGTTGACCTCGGAGCCAAGGTCATTTCTGACAAATTCCGATCCGATGGGGATTCTTTTTCTTCCTATTTTTAGCGTTCACTCAGGCAAAAAGTACTGGTTGTTCGTCCGTTTCTGGACTATGGTTTTGTTCCAGAACCAAAGTCCAGAACTTAATTTTTGCGTGCATTCCGTTTTACAGATCTGCTTATTTGTATGCAGATACTGGTTTCTCGCCTTTAAGGCAGATGCACTCATACTTCGAAGGAATGTCCACTTATTAGTCGCGTTGTGTACGATAAACCTGTTAGGAAGGAAGTGGGTGGGTTTATTCTTGTGTGTGTGTGTGTGTGTGTGTGTGTGTGTGTGTGTGTGTGTGTGTGTGTGTGTGTGTGTGTGTGTGTTCCCTATTGAATGGGGCTCCGGATAGATCCGCAATTGTGCAAATAATTCGCGAATGATCATATAAATGTCTTCCTGTAATAATAGCAGGTTAGGCACATAATAATGATGCGAATGAACTGATTGATGAAGCCTAATAATGATTTTAGGCGCTATTTGTCGTAGTGCGCTCCGGTTCTGGAGGTTTGGAATGGCGGATGAGGTCTGGTGAATTCAAGTAACTGATTCCCCCGAACTCAAGGGCTCTCTGTAGATTGTTTTAGGGGGAGGCAGATTCGGGGTTGATGTGATGGAACCTCCATGCTTTTGAACTAAAGTTCTCGGCAATGTAGATTGTTGTGGGTTGCGTGGTGGGGAAATGCACACATGTAGACCTCACGTGCCAACAGACTCATGTGTTTTCAGATACAATTTGTTGTTAGAGGGAGGGAGAGTGGGTCAGAGGTTGAACTCATAGTGCAAGGCGAATAGTGTTGGATATGTGAAGTCGGGGAGGGAAAGATAGTTCATTCAGCTGTAACAGCAATCAATATTCATGTCTGATAGCTGGGTTATGTGGTAGTCATATGGAACTCTGTTGTGTGCATCGTCAAGATTAATGGCTGCTGCAGCTATTTCATTGCCTGCGTTGAAGCCCTCATAGGTATCATAAGCGAACATTGTGGCATTGGCCAAGGTGTCCTTTCCTGGTGGATATCCTCCGGTATTGGGAGGAAGTAATCCCTCAGCCTCCAGGATCCCGGATAGTCTGGCCGTTTCGTTTCAAGGAGTTTTCCTATCTTATTTTGCATGGTAATAATTATGTAGCCATTTTCCCTGGTGGGGTTATTGCCAGGTTTAGGAAGAGGTTTGAGGTAACTGTGGAGCCAGTCAGCGGAAACTCATGCATCTCTAATGTTCTCATTGTATAAGTTACACAATGTGGCTAGCCTATACTGTCTTCTAAGCGTATTATGTCACCATATATCATTCACCCTTTAGGCCCTGGTGCGTTATTTTTCTAAACGGCTCAGGTTGAGTGTGATATCGGTCCCTGTAATGAGAATTTTACTGCAGTCTGATTTACACGAATCTCTCCTCTGCTATCTTTATCATCTTATGTCTTTTTTACTCCTGTCTTTATGGTCTATCTGATGTAAATAGCGATTCAGAAAGGCCTCCCCTTTTCATGGTCTATCTGAAGTATGTCCTCATGCTCAGACTGAAGCCTTGGTATTTTGCTTTTGTCCTTGTTTCCTTGCATACATTTATGCAGAGCTCTTTAAGTGACATGGCACCGCCGATTTCCTTGCAGTAGTTCTTCCTTGTTTGATAAGCGCCTAAACATATTACACATCCCTAAACCTAGGATAGACCTTTAAAAAACAAGTTTGTCATATTCCGCAGCTCAATTGTGGAATTATCTACCACAGCAAATCAAAAGTACCACTAGTCCATTTACATACAGTCGGAAACTGTTTGAATATTATCTCAGCACCGATTATATGCCCCCATAGAAGATAAAACATGTGTGAAAAATAGCGCCCATTTTCCTTAGATTTGTTACAACTAATACGTTTTACTGTAGTTAAAAATGTGCACATTCCAGTGCTTGTATTGATTATTTTGATGCTATTGCGAACTTTTAATATTACTTGATGTGTGAATGAAATGATGTAAGAATGGAGGGAGACCTTGAAGGGCAGAATGCTAGACAGGCCTGCGTGCCCAATTCTTAACCCTTTAAAAATAAAGTTTGTTCGTTCGTTCGTTCGTGCATCTTTTAAAACATCTGTTAGCGCATCTTTCTTAGTCTTGAACCATTGGAAGTGTGGTGTGCGTGTCTTTCTCTTGTTCCCTGCCACTCCTTGATGTCTACTCTTTTATCATGTCATGCCTTTTTGACTTCATCAGTTCACAAAGGTGGTTGCTGCCTCTCTATCCTCTTCCTAATTATTGTTATGTGAGTCTTAATGCGCAGGCGATCTATGACACTAGGGCTTTAATAGTATGGAAGGTCCTCTCCTGCCCCAGTCGCCACTCGAATAGATATCTTGGACTGCCTTCAGTGTCTACTATTTTTGTTTGCATCCATCTAGTCATTACATGCATATATGTTGACAACAGTGAGGTGGATGATCATAGCTTGCATCAGTATTCTGTCATCATTCAAGTGCTTATGCCAATCTTTGTGGCATGGAGGTCCTTCCGGACCAGGATTACTTGGCCTAAATATGTTCTATTGGATGTCATAGGATGCCTGTGTCCCCTACTCAGATCTCCTCTAGGACCACATCAACATCAATATTTCTAACAGTGGGCTTCTTTTGTAAATGCTTCCCTGCTGCAGTATTTTTTTAAAATAGCCTTTCACTTTTCCATTGCTTTCTCTTTAAACATGGTAGGTCTTTTTCTTTCTCTTTTCCGCTTTATTTCTCTTCTTCTTTCTGATGCAACGGATCTCAGCTTAGTAGCACATCCCCTGTTACTCAGGCCATGATTGGGTTTAATGGAATTTTTACCCACATACTTGATGATATTACATAACAGAAGGTTTACTGTCGTCCTAGTCCAGCCTGAATGCAAGGAAAGAGATCCGGAACGTCAATAAGACGTCCATATGCCTGATGCTACCTGGACACACCAGACGTTCCACGTTAGTGACCAGTGACCTTTCGCCATTCAGTTCCTCTGCAAATGGAGCCACCTTGAAGTTGAAGAATATATATCTATGTTTAGGAAATTATTTAACTATGGTGTCACTTGCTTCTGTACTACATTACATCCTTTTGTAACACGTTCCATGAAGATTTTAAAAAAAAAACATTTCAAGACGCTTGTTGTGTTGCTGATCTATGTTGTGAACGAACGAACAAATTTTATTTTTAAAGGGTAAGAATTGGGCACGCAGGCCCGTCTAACATTCTGCCCTTCTACTCCACTCATTGCATACAATTATTTATGTGTGCCTCATTTCAAAGTTAATAACAATAATAAGAAGAAAAAAATGATGTTGAACAAGTCGGTATGTTCGTTGACCATAAAAAAGACTATGTAGATAAGACTTTTTGGAGACAGATTTGGAACTGACCTAGTATTGTTAGTGTGTCACACAGAGTCAAAATGCTTGCAGAAGTAGGGTGGTGTAGACTGGACCGCATCAGATACAATTATATCAACGTATTTACACCCGGGCCAAAGCAGACAGTCATATACCAATGGTAGGGCTCTGTCCATTTATGACACATATTTGGACGTTAACGTAATGTCACTGACATTTGCAGCGATGCCCTAAACATCTACCATGACAACCTTGTTTACCGACTTCCATCTGGTTATGTTTTATATTTGTGGAGCTATAGAGGTGGAGACTGAAGCATCTACAAATCTGCAAAAAGTCCTATAATGATAATCCTAAAAAATCACTAATCACTGTTTCACAGTATACATGACAGAAGGCTATGATGAAGTGGTCAAGCTGTTTAGCATGCTTTTCTGAAGGTCATGGTTTTATTTCATGGCTGTGTTATTTGGTTCAGTGCAGTTTTTACAGCAGCAGCCAGAGCTACAGAAGTTTGTGCTTTGTGCAACGATTTTGACAGGCAGCTATCCACTTTGCGGAGAGACTGAGCCACAGGGAAAAAAACTGGGGAAATGGTCAATCTTCTCGACTTTGTGGGCAGACATGCTTACCACCACCACATCAAATAGGTTATGAGAAGATAAAAAACACAAGAACCAGTCATTTCTACTACTTTTTCTTAATTACATCACTAATGACTTACTTATCCAAATGACTGTTACACACACAACTGTACAAATGGTAAACATGGTAAAGGCCACCTTCACGCAACAGGTGTTTATTGTGTTAAAATTAACAATGTAATTAATTACAGGTCATTTATTGAAAACAGTCCAGCAGTTAATAATACCAGCATGATGTGTTTCCAGCAGCTGTTTGTGGAGGTAACTTAGAAGTGACAACAGATAGCAAGCAATTACAGGTTAATGTGTGCAGAGGTATGGATACATATGTTAGTACCGAAGCCTCTCATGTGCAGACATGGCTATGTAAGGAAAATGCATAGAGAGACAAATTCAGCATATACTCAGTCCCAGCATTTGTTATCTGTTTTTGTATGCATGATTACATCTATAGTTTGTTCAAAATCTCATGATCACATTTGCAAGCCATTTTCTCTGTTAGATCGCAACAATTTGTTTGCATGCAGCCATAGAATATCCATGATGTTAGAGAAATTTTTTCACTGAAAAAGAAAATAATGTGTAGTTTTTTCCTTCTTTACAATATATATTTTTATCATGAAACCGTCTTGGTAGACTTTTGAAAGCTTTACTTTCATTAGTTTCAGCAAGTAATGCACTCTATGACTGGCTTAACAAGGGGTCAAAGAAAACCTATGAAATTTTATGATTTTCTCTCACAAAGTCTCACTCTTAGTGACCGGACGCCCAAAAAGAAACTGATCAAGGCTGTTTAGTCAAGGGTGCATCCACAAATGGGTGTTGAGTTTATTGTGTCATATAGCTAGCTTATAAAAGCTCACATAGACATCCATTTCAAAATGAATTTCAGACGCAAATTTATAACTATGCAGAAAGTTACCATCTTACTGTATTAGCACTTCCTCAGGGAATCTAAGATGGGTCATTTACATCATGATATTCATGACCCCGGGAAATGAACACGACTGGCGCTTGGTCTAGATAGAGCATCATTTAACCGTTGGATTAGACAGGATACAGAGTACACTCATGTCAAGCAAGGAAGGAAAATGAAAGTTGACGACTTTGATGTAGATGTCATTAGGCGTGAGGTCTTGAAAATGTTAGAGACAAATTATTTTATTGCTCTCCGAAAACTGAAATGACCATTGAAATCACAATGCAGTATTGACATTTCAAAAAGGAGTCTGTGGAAAATTGTAAGAGCCTTTCACTTTCATGAAAACTGTAGATAAAAAATATTATTTGTTAAAAGCCATATTTATTTGATTGCTAGTCGAAGCAAATACCTGAGGCAGATCCGTGAGCGACGGGTGCAAGGCTATGATATATTAGGATGAATCCTGGGGTAAATGCCCACCATACCTTTGCTAAAGAATGGCAGTCAAAAAACGGTGAACAGAAAAGGAACATTCAAAGCAGTAAAGGTCAGTGCATACACTTATGCAGGAAGCAGTGAAAAAGGCCTTATCCATGATGTTGGGCTTATTTTCCAATCAAAAAGTACGGATGGTAAGGACTGCCACACTGAAATTATTGGACATATTTTCCGGCTCTAGATGGATAATGATCTTCTTCCAATTGTGGACAGATTATTTAGCTCTCTTACACAAGAGGGGAAGAGGAATAAGAGGTCCCATATACACACTGCACATGCTAAAATGCCTTTGGGAGTTTGAATTTAAAAAAAAAGAAAAGATTAAGTCAGCTCTGCGGCTATCCTGTCTAAAGTTTAAACTTAGAAAGGCTACCCACAATTCAATCTTGCCATAATTTATGAAGTGTGAAGAAATATTAGTAAACAGTCATGATGATCACTGAAATCTTAGAATGAATATGATAGTATCTTTACCAAACACAGAACTTCAAGCATCAGTAAATTCAGTCTATACTGACACTGTGCCAGCTGTATGTGTTATAATCAAATGGAATAATATTTTTACCTTACTATAAGACATCTGTGGCAGTTTGTAGTGCACCTAAAAAAATATGAGAAAGTGCATGGGAACAAACTTATGGCTAGAAACTATTTTTCCTTCAATAATGGTAAATTCAAATGTGTTCATTTAAAATGTAAAAAAAAAAAATGTCATAAACTTTAAAAAAAAAAAAAAATTATCAGCAGATCAACTTGCTTGGATCTTTTATGGCAGCTGGGGTTCAGACAACCTTTGACTTCGAACACTCGATGCAGAACTGGACGATGAACCTGATGACAAATACACATGAACAGGTTAGAGTCAGAATGCAGGCTAAGTGAGAATGCAGGCTAAGTGAGAATGCAGGCTAAGTGAGAAGACATGCTGATGTTATTTATAAGATCCCCTGAGAAATAGGTATCTAGGAGCTTTATCAGTGATGTTACATCTAAACAGGAAATGTTCAGTCCATTATGGCAAATAGGCAGCCATCTATTAAAGCCTTAAAGCATCTTTTGCACCTGGGCATTCATTTTTTTCCAGTATGTGGAATGAAAGTAAATGGTTCTTCTCTCATCCAGATACAGACATAAAGCACTAAGTCTATCAGTTTGTGCTATGTATTTTATGTGGGATGCTTTCTGACTCCGTTGAGGGCATTTGTGTTGGGAGCTGTATATTAAGAGACAAAAATGGATGGCTGTTGCTACATAACTGGCAGTATCTTAAGCAGCAATGTGTGTTCAGCTGCTAGTTTGCTGTGCTACATAACTGGCAGTATCTTATGCAGCAATGTGTGTTCAGCTGCTAGTTTGCTGTGATATATAACTGGCAGTATCTTAAGCAGCAATGTGTGTTCAGCTGCTAGTTTGCTGTGCTACATAACTGGCAGTATCTTATGCAGCAATGTGTGTTCAGCTGCTAGTTTGCTCTGATATATAACTGGCAGTATCTTATGCAGCAATGTGTGTTCAGCTGCTAGTTTGCTGTGATATATAACTGGCAGTATCTTATGCAGCAATGTGTGTTCAGCTGCTAGTTTGCTGTGATATATAACTGGCAGTATCTTATGCAGCAATGTGTGTTCTAACTGCTAGTTTGCTGTGAGCTGCTAGTTTGCTGTGATATATAACTGGCAGTATCTTATGCAGCAATGTGTGTTCAGCTGCTAGTTTGCTGTGATATATAACTGGCAGTATCTTATGCAGCAATGTGTGTTCAGCTGCTAGTTTGCTCTGATATATAACTGGCAGTATCTTATGCAGCAATGTGTGTTCAGCTGCTAGTTTGCTGTGATATATAACTGGCAGTATCTTATGCAGCAATGTGTGTTCAGCTGCTAGTTTGCTGTGATATATAACTGGCAGTATCTTATGCAGCAATGTGTGTTCAGCTGCTAGTTTGCTGTGATATATAACTGGCAGTATCTTATGCAGCAATGTGTGTTCAGCTGCTAGTTTGCTGTGATTACTGCTTCTATTGATGATGAACTGCTATTGTGGTGGTGGTCTGTTATTGCTGACACCTCTGGATGCTGCTTTACGCATTTAATGTGTGTGTATGCTGTTGGCTTTGCTAGGGCCTGCAGCCTGTACAGCTTGTTTCACATGAGGCTGTAAAAGGTTGTGTGGTTTCACTGGCACAGAAATGGAGAAATTATAAGATTACCTATTTGCTGTGAAGTTGGAACTGTGCTAAAAACTGACATGTAAATATATCCTCTTCATAATTCTACAGCATACAAACTGGCTTCACATGATAAGGTGCTTTTTTATTGCTTATGTTGTCAAGAACATAACAACTATCATTTTCAAACTGCCATTCAAATCCATATAAGAAATGTCCATCCAGTTGTACAATTTATTTACTTGCTCTTCTCAGCAGTTAGACAAACTGAAGAGAATATGAAATCTAAAGAAAGCCTGAAACAAACTGTATATCATAGTAACTATTAGAAGTCACTAAATAATATACAAGAATATTGTTTTTACATTCATTGCCTTAAGAATAAATACTATTAAGGAAATGTAAGAAGGTTCAAGGTGTGTAGTGTAAACAGATGATGGTTTAAGTTATTTGTTTTGAAACTGGAGTGAAACAGTAATGCATTTTATCTCTCGTGTTATTTGGCATAACCACTGACCATGTGATGAAAACATTTTGTGTTGGAAACATCAGTATTGACTGGATGGGGAGCACACAATCTGAAGATTTAAATTTTGCTGATAATACTGTTTTGCTAAGTATAAACAACAAAGAAACACAGAAGATTTTGCAAGCATAGCATAAAAGGTTGGACTACAAATATGTCATGAAAAGATAAATATAGCAAGAGTGCCATATTTTTTAAATGTCACGCTGAAAAAACTAAGGGACAGTAAATAATTCCGTTGAACAGAAGACACAATTCTTTTAAAGATAAAATTATTCTGATAGAGTACTTGCTGTACAGAAACATGGTGGACTTAGACTGGTAGTCTTACTGACACTGCAAAACTACTTCAGCACAACACTACCTATGGTTGTCAGCACCTGCTATAGAGAAAGAAAAAATGGCTTTAATGGACACACACAATAGAAAGAAAAAAAAAAAAGCATATTTGCACAGAACTGAACACAGTTCTCTGGATGTGTAGTTTATGGAATGACTTACTGAAGAAAGTCAGATTAACAGGTGAAGGCTTAGCTGCACTCCTGCCACTGGAGGCGGTGCTTCCTCTTGAGCTTCCTTGAAGGCTGTGGGAGCCTCCAGCTGTACCTCTAACAGAGGGAGGGCTTAGATTAGCCTGTAATCATAAATGAACAGAGTGTATGTGTCAGTTGAGGTAGCAGGCAAGCTTGTTTTATGATACTAGTGCCAATCATCATCAATGTGATTACAATAAAAACACTAACAATTTACTCTAACAGTCAACTGTAGTCCAGCTGCCTCAGTTGCAGCTATTTTGTTGCGCTACCAGTAAACTGATCAATACAATACTTACAATTATCTAGAAACAGTTTGATGAACAATGTAGTGTTTTTCACTACATTAAATGAAATAGTTTCCCCTTTTACCTTTAAAAAAAAAAAAACAATTTCAGTCCTACTATCAAATCTCCATAGCACGACAAGAAATAAAATCAGCAGTTTGTTATACATTTATAATACAATATGAAAGATTCTAATGACATGTGCAAATATTTCTTTAGTCAATAAAACACACTATTCCACATGAAGAAAAACTACATGCAAGCAAATCAGCAGGTAACAGAGTGAGTGACCTTATGTTTTGACATCTGCCTGTGGTTAGTGAAAATCTTCTCTGTGTTATGATCTGAACAGCACAAACCAAGACAGTGCCTATATTTGTGCCAAAATAAAATATTCGAAGACATCACTAACACACAGTAAACTTTACAATGAACAATCTCCATGCCATTTCCACATAAACAATTTATCAGTTCACTTAAGATATTATTGTGTAATTATACCTGGCTAAAATATAGCTGGACAGCATCCAACATCTCCAGGTTCTGTGCAGCAGCATCCCCAATTACCTTTACAATATTCTTGATGAAATCTCGTAATTCTCTAACTCTGAAGTCCTTCTGTTTATAAGAAAGTATTCAAAGCATCAATGTGAATTCAGGTATTGGTCTAAAAAAAGTCAAGTAATAAGGTCCCTTTACAGGAAAGTGTCTAGACTCATATTTTAATAGACCAATCTGCCACCTTTACCTCTGAAGACTTCGCCTGGTACCCATTTAAGGTTGGGTTGATCTGGAAAAATTTGCAATGTGCAGGTTTAAACCCATGACCTTCAGATCCTCAGGTTAGCATCTAGCCACTACACCATAGTGGCTTTCTACTGATATTATTTTATCATAAATAAGAAAAACTCCACAGGGGAGCATGTACAGCCGGGGTCCACCGATCATCAGTAGAAAGAGCCCTCGTGGACGATTGTTTCGGCCTATTAAAACCTACACAATCTCGAAAGGTGGGCCGACCTGGGTCATGAAGCCAGGCCTCGGTCTTCCCCTGCTGTATTTTTCAGATGTTCTCGGACAGGGACAAGACGATATTGTGATTTGTACAGGTGTTGTGAGAGTTGTGAATATTTGTGGCTGCAGCAGCAACTTAGATCAGCCGACTATCTTACAACCATGGTGACAAGCTTTTGGTTGGTTTGTCGGACAGGTGTTAGACCTGGCATTTAGACTCTGGAAGTCGACAGAGAGACACTGGCAGACATTTATTGGAAACTTTAGCTTTAAGGGATAAGACGTTCTTTTCTACTAGGGACTTGGACCAGGTACTGAGGCCCATCCCCCACGATGTTCCGTTGCGTCAAGTGCCAGCTTGAATTTCTTTTAGCAGCTTTGCCCAGTTGTTTTGGTGACCGTTTACGCTTGTTTCCTTGCAAGCCCAGCTGCTTTAGCACATTGTACATGGAAGTGGAAATAAGACCTCTGGCATCTACCTCGATGGCAAAGATTTTAACTGCAAACGCCTCGTTGCTCCTCAGACCGGCCATGAGCTCACAGTACCTCTCGAGCGTGTACATGTGATTTTCTTCCATCCGTGACTTGTACGGCACTGTCAGCTCAATCATGATAAGCTGGTGTTTTTCCCCAGAGTGTAGAACTTTGTCAGGTCTTAGGCCAGTCTTCTGGACTGACTCTGGGTACCTTTAAAAACCAAGTAGGTTGACAGCAAGTAACCAGTCCCTCACACAGTCAAGTATTGATGGAGCGTATGCGACCTTGTTAATTTTACCTTTATAAATCTGCCCAGCCTTGGGAAAGCATATGGGGGTGACGGTAGGACTGGTACCAGCATTGGCCCTCATCCTGGCTTGGTCCACAATGTCCGCTAACTCTTTTAGGACTTTATTATGGTGCCAAGTGTATCTTCCCTGGTCTATGGCTTTTCTGCAAGCAGACAGTACATGCTCGAGTGTCTGCTTCAACTCTATACAGTGAGCATGTTGGGTGCCGCATGCCATTTTACCATGTTGATGCCAGACGGTAACACATCGTACGCAGATCTTACAATAAAGATCAGCCGCAGCGGGGCAATTTGCTAGTTTTGTTGGTAATAGACCACTGTAATGTAATATTTTCTTTCCTTTGTCAAGTTACAAAGTTATAATATTTGGTTTTCTATTTGAACATTAAATATACACCAGATTAGCAAATGCTACAAATTTCAAACATTTGGTTTTCTGTCTGACATTATTAAACATTCAACAAAGATTTCTTCTTCTTAAAGTCCATGCCCTGTGGCGTTGGTAATCCAAAACCTTCTGTTTCGTGTACTTTCAGTAAATTCTGACACAGATCATCTTCCATGCCACAATATCAAACTGTCTAGCATCTTCTCTCTCAGTCTCTGTGTGATTCCTTTCCCCTCTAATTTTCCCACCATCACAATAAAATCCAGTTTTCATCTCCTCATGATACAGCTAAAGAATGTGCCTTGTCTCCTCCTAATGTGGGCAACCAGTTCTCTTTGTGAGTCAGTTTCTTTGCGACATCTTCATTATTCATTTTATCTGTCCAGGGTAGTTTAAACTGTCCATAATTCACTGCATTTCAGGATAGGATTTATATAACTCTTGAGAATTCTATTTCTCATCTCAACTGACAAAGAAATACTGCACAGAATATTCTTCATTTTGTAGAATGCTGCCTTTGATTGAACTTTTTACATTTTACTTCTGTTATACATATTCCATCTGATGTTGTCAGGGTACCAAAGTACTTAAATGTATTAATTTGCTTGAGGATTGTCCCATTTAATTGGATGTTGCATTTTTGGAAGGTCCATTTTCTTTCTAATTACCGTTACTTCCATTTTTCTTGTGTTCAAACTAAGACCCTTGTGTTTTTTTGGTTCTTTTTTTTTTTACAATTAAGACCATCATTTCTTGCAGCTGTGTTTCATTTTAGCAGTCAAAACTGTATTAGCATATTGCAAGCTGTTAACGATTTCTGGTATCCTGGTACGGATTTAATTATTATTTCCCTGTACAGAATGAATAAACTGGTGGTGATATGTGAATATATTCACCTGCCCCGAAACTAACACTACAGCCCTGTATTACAGTGTGTTTGACGAATAAAATATAAGACTGTCCTACAACTTCGTATACTGTGTAAAAATATTATCTTCTTGTTATTGTATGTTAAGTAACACCTCTTCCTTTAAAAAATTATTCTCAAATCAACAGTTTACACCGTTCAATGATTTAACGTTTTTAAAAACTGGGCACGACGTTTGAAATGCACTATAGTTTCTGGTGGAAACCTATGGCTCCTTGAACGATGTTTTATATTATACTTTATCTAATGTTTGTAAATTTGTTTGTCAGTATCAACAAAGCACTAGTAGAAAATCAGATCTCTGCAGTGATTTCAAGTCATTCATTCTAAAAACGTCTGATCACAGTTTTGAATAAATACTTGGTTGTCAATTCTTATTGCTGCTTCTTGCCTTTACAGATTATAAAAAAAATTCTCAAATCCTAACGCTCTTACCTTAAACAATTTCTTTTTTTCCTTTATTTTTTTCATCAAAATTGTACAGCTGCTTATTTCAATCATTCTTTCTGAAATGACTCAAGATAAATATGGGGTTGTTTGTCTATTATCCACAGTTTTCCCTTTTTTTTTTTTTCATTAAAATTGTCCATTTAGTTGTATGGTATAATTGTCTAACAGCCCTCGACCATGTGTGGGTATCAAAAGGTCATCAGTTGTATATATCTAGTGTTCAAAATATCATTCAACAATTTTATCAACACTTCTAAACCTAGTTCACTAATAGCTTTCAATTCTTCAACAGTGATGTTGTCTGGCCCTGGAGATTTACATTTCTTGATGTGGCGGGGGAGGACATCTACTGCTTCTGTTTTCAGTATAGGCCGTTCTTCACAATACTCATCATGATGTTATTATTATTAGGCTCTTGAATATACTCTGTCCATCTTCCAATCACTTTCTCTCTGCTCTATAACATTTCACCCTTTTTTTCGTTTTTAAGCAATCAGTTGCTGTATATTTCTTAAACCTGACAATTCCTGTATCTTTTTATACATGTCTTGTGTGTTGTCTCTTTGCTCTTCAATTTCTTTGCATTTACTAATTAACTGAGCTTTTTTGTTTTTGCTGCACTGCATTTACCTACAACTCTTTATGTAATCTTTTATATTCACATTGATTATATATAATTTTTTTTTTTTAAATAATTTCCATCAAATGTAACATTTCCTCTGTCATCCTTTCTTCTTTGCTGTCTTCTTTACTGCTGGTATTATTTCTTATGATATCTGTTGTAATGACTCTTTTAGCATTTGCCGTTGTTCATCTATACTGCTTATTTTTTTCAACAGCACTGTATCTATTTTGTAGTGATGGTGTATCTCTTACTGATTTTTTGATCTGACTCAAGCATTGTCAAATCTGGTTTGATATTTCTTTGCACCTTTTTTTAATTTTCTCAGCATTATCCTAAGTTTTCCAATGACTGGCACATGGTCACTATTACAGTCTGCACCTGTGCTTGTTCTTACCAACAGAAAACTATTTCTCTATCGGCTGTTTATAAGTATGTAATTAATCTGGTTCTGACAATTATTTCCTGGGTTTTTTCACGTCCACAGGCATCTAGAAGTTTAAAATGTTTCCAGTTATCATTTTATGTGGCCGAGCCCATTCAGCCAGTAACAAAGATGTACATGCTACAAATTTCTAAGGTCTGATAATTCTGTCTAATAAAATGTAAAAGTAAAGTGAAGTTTATATATTGCAAACAACTTGTTCAGTTTTGTAACTAACAATACATTGCCTTAAAATAGATTTCAATTTTACTTTTTCTGCACCTGTAATGTACACATTTGTTTTAACTGCTAATATATGTGTGTTTTTAATTAACAATACAGCAACTTAGCTACTGTCTCTTCCTTATTTGTTATGCACACATTTATAATTTCTAACATTTGTGCAAGATATCTGCTAGTATTTGGGTTATTCTCGCAGCACTACTGACATGTCCATAACAACACCAAGGTGCCCAGATTCTATGCTCACATTTACATCCGCCACCTGTGGTTAATTACACCAGTCCTATGCTGATTGAAAGACCTTTTACATGTTTGGTTGTGTCTCTCAGGTCTGGCTGTACTGATCTTACTCTTAAATCTCTCATTCTTAGCAGGGATGTGGATGAACGGTGTCCCTAAAGTCATCCAATCATCCTATTTCTCCAAGGGCATTAATAATGTTAATATGATCCATGGGTGACCACCTGTATTTTCTATATTTATTGTTTGACATTTACAACTACACATCCTGATTCACAACTGGGCCATGGTATTTAACCATAAATCAGAGATGGCTTTGACTTTAAAAAAAAAACTTCAGATGAAAGTATTGGTTGCCCGATTTTATAATGCTAAGACCAAGATTTAGTATATGTGAGGTAATTAACCACTGAATTTCCTAACTATGAAAATAATTTTAATGTTGCCTTTCTTGTGCTAGATACATTGCATAAAATTCTCAACAGTACTAACCTCTTCTGGTAGTTCGTTCTTGAGTTTTCTTTGAGCTTTTATGCTTCTTGACATGCGTACATTCTGAAATATAATTTATATACTTCTCCATTAACTTAAGCTGATTATTTTAAGAATAATTTGACAGAAAAATTAAACAAATGGGTATACAAAGCCCAAAACACTGATTTTCTTAAAGAGGTCGAGACAAAGAGGAAACTTTGCATTGTTGTTTGCCTTTATGATGCAAATTTTTGGGCAGTTTAGATCAGGGGAGTAATTTTCTTCGGCCTGAAAATATAGTGTTAGTGTCTAGCCTGAATTATGCATTAGATTTTTTTATCTGCCGTGACATAAAAACTTTGCAGGTTAGATATTTTTATATTTGCCGTGACATAAAAACTTTGCAGGTTAGATATTTTTTTTTTGCCCTGACATAAAAACTATGCAGGTTAGATATTTATACTTGCCCTGATAGAAAAACTATGCAGGTTAGATATTTATACTTGCCCTGATAGAAAAACTATGCAGGTTAGATATTTATACTTGCCCTGATAGAAAAACTATGCAGGTTAGATATTTATATTTGCCCTGATAGAAAAACTATGCAAGTTAGACATTTTTATTTACCCTGATACAAAAAATTTGCAGGTTAGATATTTATACTTACATTGACAGAAACACTATGCAGGTTAGACATTTATACTTACATTGACATAAAAACTCTACAGGTAAAAAAAAAAAATTTTCTCTCTTGACATAAAAACTTTGCAGGTTAGATGTTTATTTTTGCTCCTACAAAAAAACTATCAACTTAGTGAGGGGCCTGCCTCAAGAAATGTTTTTCGCTGTACATACTGGGACATGTTGGGGTGAAAGGAAATGATAGAGCCAACAAACCGGTGGTGTCTGCAGGAGTTGATAGAGGAAGAAGTATAGACAAGGCAGACAATTAAATACACTACATTCTAGAGACTTTGACGAAGGAGTCAGAAATGATGACTTGCCTGTTGCGAATGGGTATTAAACAAGGACAAGCACACAGAAACTGTTTGTGGGCAAAGGAAGAAGATATATCAGTCAGCTTGTACCCGGTATGTTGAGCATGGAGTCACTGAGATGGCTGCTGCTTTGGAGTGGAACATGAATGGGTTGGACCGATATGCTAGCGTGTCAATAATAAGTGTAACTATGGAGGTGAGGGTGATAGCAAAAGCAAAAGAACTGAACAGAAACTCAGATTTTTCCCTATGTGTGTTAATAACTGATTCTATAAAGATAGTGACAGGATAATTTATTGGACTGTTTGGAGTCTGACAGAAATTAGGTTCATTTTTGTGCCAGGACACGATAGGCATGGGAAACACTACAAACCAAGCCAGTTTTCTCAATGCTCTCAAGGAGACAGTAAAATAAGATGATTCAGAAGATGAGGGTAAACCTTGACAAAACTACAAATACTTAATGCCAAAAGGGGAGTTGCCAGACATTTATACTATAAACGTACCAAAGAAGAATTTTAAACCAAAATAAAGATATTCAACTTCAGTGCCTACAATAATTTCTGTCATTACCTTACCATCATTTATTTTCAGTCGATTAAAATGGAGCATCTTTAACTATTTAAATGTTTAAACTATAACACTTGAAAAAATTGCACACTGTACAGAATTTATGGGGGGAGGGGGGGGGGATGCAGTAAAAAAATTTTAATAAATGACACAATATTTAAATAAACTTTTAAATAAGAAAAAATACAATGGAAAAACTTACTTGTTTGGCAACTCTTTCAATTTTAGCAATCTGGTCTTCTGACTCTTTGTTAAGCTGCAGTACTTTGTTCTGTGCGAAATAAATATAGTAAATACTAATTGTTCACTAACTGTGCAAAAAAACATTATTATTATAATGACAGAGATAAGAGATTGTCTGATTTTCTGTGGCAACCTCTGCATTAAAACTGACTGCTATGGTAATGAAACAGATGTAGACACCTAATAACCCTGTTCTATTATAGCAATTTGAAACGTATGCTAGTCTCATTTTGAGCAGCTTCAGATTTGGTAAATAATGTCACTGACAGAGTAAAATATGTTTGTAAGGAATTATTTAATGAAATGGCTGAAGGTAACCTAATGATGATGTTTACAGATACAGAAGTCTTAATTATGGAACTAATAACAGCTAAATGAGACACACCAGTTTGTTAACATTGAGAGCAGACAAGGCTTGTGTAAGTTACCTTCTTCTCATCTATAATTGCAAGATAAGCTTCCTCATCCTTGGTTAAGTTGTCCATTGTTGTACTCATTGTCTATGAATAGTAAGCATTTGTGTGCATCAGTTTAAATAGGTTGAAAAATGTCAACAAATGTTATTAAATATTGTTAAATGCATCTTCTTTATTAGACCAAACATATGATCATATATTAACGTGTGAATGTAGTAGAATCAGGAATAACTCTGAAAAAAAAGAAAAAGACTGGAGAGTGAGTTGGTGATCCCCTTGTTTAATTACCATTTCATATCATAACACAAGACAGGGGTCATAGCAGTGCCACAATGCAAATACAGTATACAGTCCTCATCCTCTCTGTCCCCAGAAATGCCCACAAGTGTGCTAATACTGCATCTTGTTGACACCTTAAAGACTTCTTATATTTGCTCTAAACTGTTGCCTGGAGGATTTTAACAGGGTGACATGACATGTGGTATGAAAAAATTATCAATCTTTCAACATTTTGCCACTGAAAAAAGTAGTTCTTTCTTTCTATATGTATTTACTTTGTCTCTGTCACGAATTTGATGAATTAGTGGGTCCAATAGGTATGGCTGAAATTTTAAATGGGGAAGGTATCAATGACACTAGCTCCTAGGTAAGAGGTCATTGTCAAGGGGGCTGTCTTCAGTGCATAAATAAGGAGAATTCACAGGATGATGATTACAGACTATGTGTACTTCCCAGGACAGCGTGGATAACTCATAGATTAACTGTAAAGAAGCTCCCATCAATGATTCAGCCTTTTGTGCATTAGCCTTTACCATGGCTGCACATAGCAATATGTAGATAAGATATAAAACAACCCACAGTCAATTGAGATCTACCAGAGATGCAAGGGTGGACCAAACTTGTTGCACCATCCAATAATCCTTGCTCCTCACTGTGGCTCTTAATTCCAGTCAGAGGGAACTCATCTTTTTTACCGATAACTTGCTCAAAGCTTCTCATCCTGGGGCGAACTTATCCTTTATTGCTGATTACCGGCTCAAAGCTTCTCATCCTGGAGCAAACTTATCCTTTATTGCTGATTACTGGCTCAAAGCTTCTCATCCTGGAGCAAACTTATCCTTTATTGCTGATTACCGGCTCAAAGCTTCTCATCCTGGAGCAAACTTATCCTTTATTGCTGATTACCGGCTCAAAGCTTCTCATCCTGGAGCAAACTTATCCTTTATTGCTGATTACCGGCTCAAAGCTTCTCATCCTGGAGCAAACTTATCCTTTATTGCTGATTACCGACTCAAAGCTTCTCATCCACTACCTGCCATATCAGGTGATGGGAAAACAGTTCTCTCTTGGCCTCAGTGCGACAATCAGTATGTCTTACTAACTCATCTCTGGGTCCAACTCATACTGCCTTACAATCAGACTACAATGTTGCCTCCTAATCCAACCATTTTGGTCTTAAGAGCTTGATTACAATCTACCGACTCGTATTTATTCTCTGTCACTCTACACAAAAAGAACTACTAAAGAAGAACTAGAGAGGAACCATGAATAGTCTTGATCACTTCTTATATAACTGGCCAACTGTGGGGTCACACATGAATGTCACACATGGGTTTAACGCTTAATGCTGCATGAAGTTCAATTTCATTGCCTTCATGAGCTTCAAGTGTGAGTCGATTAGGGGTATAGTCTGTTTCAGCCAGAATTCTAATCTGGACTAACTATGGTCTGTTTCACCCTAGACAAAGTGTGGAAGATGACAGTCTCTAACATAATTTATTATACATATTAGTTTTATGTTCCTATTTCCTGTGCATAATTTTGCTAAAGCATCTGCATAGACAAGCTTAATGCCTCCATTCAGGTTTACAGTGAGAGTCCAACTCATTCTCATATAAGAGAATGGATACTATAAGGGACTTTAATGGTTTGATTTTGACATAAAAACTGATACTGCACAGTTCTTCATGTTTAGAAACATGAAAATAAGCACCTGTGACCTTAGTACCTCTACCATGGACTTCATTTCTTGCCTAGACAGAGCAGTTTCAGAACCAGGGTATCAGGGCAGACCCATACTGGCATGCATGGTTATCTTTGTAAGAATAGCATGTCAAAAACATAATTGTTCCTCTCTTTATTAGAGTTTAAATATTCTATAATTTTCAAAGCATATGACATAATTCCATACATGCAAATCATCTTCCAATTCTTGTATTTGACGTCGTTTATATTTAAATTTATCCATGACTGCTCGGAACTGTTCATCCAACTCATGTTTCTCTTCCATCTCATTACCTGGAATAATAAATAATACAACAAACATGTTTCAGATTTACCCCCAAAAAAATGTTTGAAAAAGTAAAGCTACTGTAATAACCAACTCTACTCAGTCGTTTCAGGGTCATGAATATGGTAATGAGGAGGCTGATAGATTAGATGCTGCCGCTACACTAGGTGATGAGCTATTTTATGATAAAGTGGATGTGGTGAGGCTTTCAAGTAAACAGTGTGGCAGAACAGAGAGGACATCTGGACAAAACTGTTCAGCTGGGAGAGCCTGGATCATGTTCTATTTGCAAGAGAAAAAACAGGCAAACTTTCAATCAGGCTGCAACTGGAAGCATCAGTATGAGAACTCCATGATGGCTGCTGAGGAAGTGATGGATCACGTATGGGTATGTGCTGACTGCAGTGATGTCAGTGTTTGATTCATTGATTCATTCATTTATACTGGCAAGTTTTCATGGCAGACATTTTTAAATGGTTATAAAAATGTTATAAAATAGAGTAATCTCACTCACTTGCTATTACAACAAACTATGTTAAGATATTTAACCTAAATGTTTCAGTGGTCAAAGTCATACCTTGTACGTACAAAGTACTAAAAATAGTAAAATCAATCGCAGGACTACATAATTATGTGCTCTCTCTCTGTGTGTGTGTGTGTGTGTGTGCATGCGTGTGTGCGTGCGTGCGTGTGTGTGTGTGTGTTTAGGTATGTATGTATGTGTATGTGTATGCACCCACGCACCAGCAGACTAGCAACTCAGTAAAGCATCGTTTAATGAGAATTCAATTTCAAAAGATGAACAGATATATTACTGTTTGTTGTTGTAATTAGGGCACACTGAGGGATATGTCAGTGGAGAAAAAATGAGAAGTTTCATGCTAGTGGCACATTACTTTCTATAAAAGTTACAGGGATTATGAACATTTAATTAAATACCAAATACTTGAGATCAGAAACACAATTATGTGTATACATGGCATGAATTTATTGCATTCCACTGATTCTACATAACTCAAATAGGTATTACTTAAATATACTGATTAATCTTACTTTTCAGACAACAGTGAAGCTCTTGATTTGCTCTTAATTAAACATTCTAGTTACATGCAACAGTGAAACCTCTCAACCTTTTTCTTACTAATACATTGTGGCTAATCTTACTTTGTGAAACACTCAGGTTACTTCTTTTTTAAACAGTGAGAATAATTTTAGTTTACATATAACAGTAGAATGTAAAAACTGTAACATTTGTCAATTTCCAATTAACATCCTCCTATTTCAGTGACTGAAACATTGTGTTAGCAACTCATTCTCCAGTATTATTCTCCAATATTATTTACCAAACAAATACAATCTGCAACTTATGTTCTCAAATCTCATCAGTAGAATTCCTAGTCTGCTACATACAGGTTTGAATGGTACTTGTCTGAAACAAGTTGAAGAATTTAAATATCTAGGAAGTATATTCTCAAATAAAAGGAGAATGGATCTGGGAAATAGAAAAAATACACCAACAAGCCAGTGCACTTATATACCAACTGACACTGTTATCAAGCTATAGGTAAAAGCGCCAAGAAACAGATTATCAAAAGATATTCATACCATCACTGTGCTACCAGTGCCAAACTTAGACACTATCAAATGCTAAGCTACCTAAAAACAACTTGTGATATGAGATGCCTGTGAAAAGCCGCAAATCTAATCACATGGGACAAAGTAAAGAGGATACTATAAGACAAACTGTATGAACATCAGAATGCACCAAATTCATTGAGAAACAGAAGATGAAAAGGTTTGGTCATTTGGTTAGAATGCAGCCAGAACAACAACCAACATGGGTGTTACACATGAAAAGATTGGATGTGAAAGCAAGAGGTCGCCCTAACAGAAGACAGAATGTTGATATTAAATACCTTTTACATTGACTCAGAATGACACAGCCATTGCTACCCATCAAGCAATGGATGACAAAGTGTTCCTTCCCAGAATGCTTAATGGCAAAAGTGGACATGATGATGATTTTGATGAATTCAGTCTGCAATAAATTTGTCTAAAAGATGCTAGCAAACTCACTTCCTTCCATGATTTTGTTGAAGCTCTTTCTGTACTGTTCATTTCTACCATTCATCAACTTGAGTGTGTTCTCTAGGGCAAGGATTTCCTTCTCAGCTTTTCTGATTCTAGCATCAAGGTCATCTCCTTCTCTCTAATAGAAGAGAAATAAAAATACAGTCAGTGAAAGTTAGAGTTTAAAAAAAGGTTTGTCTGTCCTGACACAAAAGAACAAGAAAATATTTATGTGGAAAGATGAGCAGGGATGTGTGTCATATTTTCCACTTGTATTTGGCCAGAGTTTATATCCTTTCCCTGTTTTATTATCATGTATTATGTCTTATATTGATCGATAACTAGTTCTATTTTGTGAGCTGCTTCTTTTAACTCTTTGAGTCCCAGCAAACGCATCATGCGCTAATTGGTTACTACCTGGTGGCCCAATCGACACATAACAAGTGAAGGTTTTTAATTTACCACTTATCGGTAATTACACGCAAACCGCTCAATTTAAACTTCCTTTTTGGTTCTCAAGTGTGTAGTGAACATACGTGGAGTGCATTCGTTTGGGTCTGGTGAGTTTTTAATGCTATAAATCTATATCTGTGTGGTCTACTACATTACCAAACAGTTGTCTAAAAACAATATGCTGGATCAGTCATCGTCTTCACGCCCAGCAAAGCGATTTACTGATTTAGAAGAATCAAATTTAATAAAACAGTGGATCGATCAAAGCGATGTGGAGTTGGATAATGATAGTAGTGATGTGGAATTTCCCCAACCCGTTGACGGGTCAAGTTCTGATGAGGAACATGAGCATAATTTACCTCCTGCTTAGAGGACAACACTGACTAATTCTGCCATGGCAACACAAGAGAATAGTGCTGCTGAAGCACCTCGTAACGCGACAGCAGCTAGTCCAAATGTCAGCGCTTCTACTACTAGTACTGCTAGTAGTAAATGCCAGAATGATAGTCGTAGTCAGTGAAGAGGTGTTACTGAGGGAAGAACACGATCAAGGTTTCTTATCAAGGCTCCATGTCCAGCTGGTGTGACAGAGCAGTGGAGAATATATGTTGTCGTGTTATGGTAGTGTTATTAAAATTGCTATGGAACAACAACTATTGCACATTTTGCTGTAATATTGGCTGTGCATACTTACATGTGGTGTACCTTCTTTTTTTGATGCATTTTGGATATACTATATCAAGAATTTTGAGATCAGCATTTGGGTAAGTGGAAAAAACTTGTTTATAATTTACAGCTCAAACTAAGTCACTGTTTTCTTTACCAAATACTAACTAACAGTATAATTGTTTGTTGTAGCAGGATGCTAATATTAATCGTTATCCATTTATGTTCATTTGCATGTATTATATGTGTATGTTGCACATCAGCTGAAGTTGTGTGGTTTGTTTTAAAGTGCTGCACTTGTTAAAAGTCAAAATCATAACTCCCACCCCCCCCCCCCCTTCTCTTAGGCCTCTGATGCAAAAAACCCTGGGACTCAAAGAGTTAAGAGAGTCAATGTTTTTACAATCTCTAGTTGATTTTCTCTCCAACTATATCAATGTCATATGCATAACCAAGTATTCTTGTAGCTTCCCAGTACACTCTTGTTTCAATTTCCTTATAATTTTCTCCACGGCCAAGTTAAAAAAAGTGGAGACAGAGCATCGCCTTGCTTCAAACTATGTTATTTTAAAAGGGTCTGACTTTCTGCCTTTATATGTTACCATATTATAAGTGTCTTCCATACATTGTTTGGTCATAGTGATTAACTTCTTTGGTATTCTAAAGTTATTCATAGCATTTCATAAACTGTTTTTATATACATTATCATACGCCTTTTCAAAATCCACAAAAACATTATGTACATCTCTTCCATATTCCCAATTTTGCTCTGCTATATGCCGTAAAATGAATACCTGATCTATTGTTGATCTGTTCTTTAGGAAACCTGCTTGGTAATCTTTCAAAATGTCTTCAGCGTATGGTTTTAGTCTGTTTAGCAGTAGCACCGATAGTATCTTATAGCTTGTAGATAATAGTGATATTCCTCTCTAGTTTTCACATTTATACTTGTCTCCATTCTTAAAAACTGGTATTAACAATGACATTTTTTACTCTTGGGGTAATTTCTCCATTTTCCAAATTATTAATTCATATATCTTTACATGACCACCTTCTTTTAAAAGTTCAGTTGCAATTCCATCAGCACTAGTTGCTTTATTATTTTTAATAAGCCGTGTTATGACATTCAGTACTTCTTCAAAATCAGGCTCTTCAATATTTGGTTCACATGTTAGTATCTCTTCCTGTGGGTAAGTATTTGGTGGAGTTTCAAATTTTAACAATTCTGTAAAGCATTCCTTCCATCTGTTAATATTTCTTTATTATTATTAATCATGTTCTCACTGTGATCTTTTAAACTATAAATGCAGTGTTGATGCCTTCATTTTACAGCCTTTAGTTCTTTAAAAAGTTTTCTGGATATGTTGTTTTGATAGTTAGCTTCCATATCCATGACAATGTTGTTCGTGTATACTTGCTTTTGCTGCCTGACTACTTTTGTAGCTTCTTTACATTCTGTTACATAGTTTTCTTCATTTGGTATGCTACTAGTATCATTTAGCCACATCTGGCATGTTTTTTTATTGCTGACTGCTTCTTCACATTTTTTATCAAGCCATTTGTTCTTTCTGTTTATGGTGGATACATCAAAACATTTTTCTGCAGTGGTTTGAATTATATTTTTAATATCCATCCATGTTTGATCAACGTCTTTCTCTGATGGATTTTTTTAAATTTAAATTTTATTTTCATTCATCTGCAAAATTCTCTGATATGGATGATTCTTGTAATCTTTCTCTATTGTAATCTGGATGTGATCTTCACAACTTGTTGTGGAAGGATTTTTGAAGATTGATTTTCAATTTTGCGCCAATCGGGTCGTGATCACTATTGCACTCAGCTACTCTGTAGCTTCTAACTTGTAATTTTGATGCATTTCTATTATTTATTAAAATGTTATTTACTTGATTATAAGTTATCTTGTCACACATGACTGCCAGGTTTTTTCATGTATATCTTTTCTTTGAAATCTGGTACTACTTATCTGTTGTCTTTTGGCTACTGCAAGTTTGAATTTGTATCCATTATCATTCGAATCTGTATGTAGGCTATCATAAGATCATAAAAATTGTCTTTAATATCATCTTCTTTATCTTCTGTGGATGCATGTACATTAACCATCGTTATATTTTTCCATTTTCCTTTCATTCTCAACTTATTGATCCCATCATTACCAGTTTAGGTAGCCTGGTCAGTCAAATGTGTGGTGTGGTGAAACAGGTGGGCGGTTATTAATTATGACTAAAGAAAGTGGGAACCTCAATAATATATTGATCATGTTGGTCTTTCTTACTGTTTAGACAGTATAAGTTGCAGCAGCTTGGTCAGTAAAATTTGTGGGGGGATTGAACAGGCGAGGGAGGGTAAGATCTTCAGGTGCACTTAAGGGCAATGACTAAACATATGGCAGCAGTGGAAACAAATTTGAAGTAGAGGACAGGAGACTAAAACAAGGTGATGCCCAGCAATTAAATATAGGATACTGGTTAGAACCCTCTTTTCAACATTATGCTGAACATATTATTTGATGAGGCCTGCGACAGCTTCAAATCACTTTCATCTATCCTAGGATTCAGATATGCAGAATTGGTTATACCAGTGTTTCAAATTGTGGGTTCTACAATCCCATTGGAGGTGATAGGGGCAGTAATTAGATCATTCAAATTTGGAAAGTGGGAGTGGGGGGGGGGGGGGGGTGCCAACAGTCCATATAAATAACCCTTAGTCCCAACTGGTGGGGGGGGGGGGTAAAGGGGTGGTGTGGTAGGAGTCTCCTAGACAAGTCTTTATATAGTGGGTGTTCCTGGCCCCTTGGGGTGTTGGGGCAGCTGAGGGGGACATATCTGAGAGGTTGTGGAATGGTCCAGGGGATGTTAAGAGTCTCAGGTGCGGGTACGGGCAATGGTCAAATAAATGGCAGTGGTAGAGACAAAAGAGAAGTAGAGGATGTGAGAATACAATTTTCTTTAACTATTCTGGGCAAAGCCAGACAATTTAATCTAGTAGTAATTTATAGATGTATGTCACCAACTTCATTAGGACAGCAAATGAAGGAGATAATTAAGAAATCATGACTGTCAATGTATGATCCAGCTAGACATCTTAAGAAGTCATTTCTACCCCTTAGTTAATTTAAATATGTATGTTCTTTCTGTCCAAGTTGGTATTTAAATGCTTTTGTCCTGTATATACACATATATACAACACACACACATATATATAGATATAAATAGTTGATATTTAAATGCATTTGTCCTTGTCATCTTAGGATCTTTAGGTCAGGACAGTCATTTTTTGACTCCTTCTTGACATTTTTTTCTATAATAATTATGCAAGAAAAACAGATTAAAAATCAGTTTGAGCCATAAAAAAGGGTGATTGTTTAAATCTTTCCCATCTGTAAATTGCACAAGCAATGTCTTTGCTCTTGCACAAATCATCTTATCTCCTGTTGCCCAAGCATTTTGTTCTCTCTTGCACAAAAAACTTGTTTACTCTGACAGCTTGTTTTCTTTTGCATAACCATGATTTTATCTTTTGACAAATCCCTTTTTATCTCTTACATAAATATCTTGTTTGGCCTTCAAAAAAAAAATTTGCTTTCTCTTGTAAAAACATATTGTTATCTCCAGGATAAACATCTTGTTTACTCTGGCATAAAAAGCTGGTTTTCTTTTGTACAAAAATCTTGTTCTCTCTTGCACAAATCTTGTGTTTACTCTGCATAAAAAGCTTTCTTTTTTTCTTTTGCATAAACATCTTGTTATTTCTTCCACAAATCCTTTGTTATCTCTTGCATAAATATCTTGTTTTCTCTTACACAAACAACTTGTTTTCTTTTGTACAAACATCATCTTTTCTCTTGCAAAAATATCTTGTTTTCTCTTGCACATACATCTATTCTTCTCACAAGCAAGCATCTTGTTTTCTCTTGTATGTTGGTTATTACTTGTTCCCTTGTAAATTAAAATAAGTTCCTCCATTTATTTATTGGTTTGCTGTTATTGCAAACCCTGTCAAAACAGCTCTCACATGGATACCAGAAAGAAAGAGAAAAAAGGGGTGCCCAAAAACAACATGGAGACGAACAATGGAAAGTAACCTGAGTGCGGCATCTTTGACATGGAAAACTGCACTGAAGATTGCACATGACAGGAAAGCATGTAAAGTTCTCTTTGAAACCTCATGTGCCACTAGGCATAACGAGAACTGATGATGATGATGATGATGATGTTAATGCAAACAGATTTGAGGAAAAGGATCACCATACTAACCTGTAGCTCCTCCTTCTCTTGTGCTGCTTTAATTACATAATATGCCTGTGACCTTTCCTCCTCCCCTTCTGGTGGTGCCATGGATACTGTATAAATTTCATATCTAAATGAAAATGAAAAGTTTCATGCAGATACTTTATTGAAAGACAAATAAATTAGCATAGCTGAAACAATATGTAAATAAAAACAGGTGTTCTAAGATAATTAAAAAACAGTGGTCAGGTGTTGGATTCTCAGAAGTAACATTACAGAATTATTTGTTTTCCTTCAAATAAATGCTGTTCTGGAGTCAACGGCACCACCTAAAGCAGGTACAGTGGGAAGTGTTTACAAGGTGTGGGTGCCACTCAAGACCCAGGAAAAAAGGCAAGATGAGTTAGTTAAAGAGATAATAACAGGTACCATCAGTATGGAGACTTTTTGCTGGCTGTTGAGGAGTGAGACCTACCTAGCTAATATGAAATTGTCCTGAACGTTGTGATGTAGAATCTTCACCATATGACCCACAAGATGACCTAAAGCAGGCAGCAGAGATTTCTTTAAGACAGTAAATACACCTTGTTTGATACCAACGACACCACTGCTTATGTGCCACTGAGTTACCAGAGCTACAGATGCCTAGAAAAAAACCTCAGTAACTCTAAGTCAGCGTCTGTGGCTTAGGCGTTGTGAATGAGCTTCATAATGCTGGGGTGCCAGGTTCGATCCCAGCTGCGGGCCTTGCATTGGTTTCAACAATGGTATGGAGAAGCCGACCGTCCAGAAATAAATGGCAAACTACTGGATGTAAATTTGCCTAGAAAAACAAGAACAACCAAAAAATGCTGGGGTTGGTTCTGCAACGTCCTGTAAAGGATTCGCAACTAACTTAACTTTTAACTCGCAGTGACACACAATCTTAGTTAATTTACTTTATATTTATAATACAAAGAAACCTCTGAGAAACATAGCGAGAAAAGATTTTTGACAGCCCTTTAAAAATTTGTTCTTTTGCCTTTCATCTTTCAGTGGAGCACAGGCTCTCAAGCAACTCAACCTATTCTCTTCATAAATGTATTCATGATTGCTTGAATTTATGCAACTAACATTTTCTACAGAATAAGTTAGACAGTCTTAACTATGCTTAACCACTTGTAGACAGTCGTAACTATGCTTAACCAAATCTTTCATGTGGTAGGTTACAGTGGGGCAAGTGTAGGTGAGATGATGAGACACACACATACCAGTCAGCAAGGCAACTGATGATAAAAATGTGACCTGGTGAAATGATGTACTTCTTACGTAAACAATGAATGCAGTGAAACATTCTCATTTTATAAAAGCTCACCTTTTTCTCATTTTGTCAATTTTAGATATTCTCTCATGCAACTCTGCACTGATCTGCTGCCTTTCTTCATCGGTGGCCTTAATCTGAGCCTGCAACATTTCTTTGTGGATCTTAATTTCCAGATGGCGCTCTTTCATAGCCTAGAGTTTATGGAAGATTTTGCAACACTAATGCAATTATTAAAATGCATAAACAGGGAAATTCATTTTTAATTCTGCAAATTTGCGGTATACATTTATTTATGGGAATGGATGGAGCTGTGTTCTCCCTTTCCCCCTCCCCAACAAGCACATTGTTGGAGGCAACTAACTAGGGGTGTTTTCTTTACAGTCCGAGTGCATCTTCCTAAGAGTTGAAGAATCAACAGTCAGCATACAAATAAGCCAGATCTGTTAAAATGGATGTGCATGTTAAACTCAAGTTCTGGAACACGACCAAAGTCCATATCTGGATGAACAATCAAAACTTTCTGCTGGAGTTTACAGCCAGTGAAAGCTAAGATGAAGAAGAAGAAGAAGTTCTACAAAATACAATAACTTGTGCTAACTGAAAAGGCCAATTCAGCCTAGTCAGTTGTGAACCATTTTCTTTGTCCCAGTTGTGTTTCACCATATTTCTGACAGGATTGTCTCAGGAAGTATGGTATATCTATGTTTCTTTTTGCTACTATTTTTTGAAAATAGACATTACTAAAGGGAGTGAAATACAGGAAGAAACAGACATGTGTGTCCATGTGAGTGTGTGCATATGTGCATGCATTCACTTGTGACTGTGTGTGCGTGTGACTGTGTGTGCGCCTGCATGCATGCAGTCATGTGTGTGTAGTTTATTTTCTTTACAACACTAATTAAACATAAAATATTCAATTACTATAACCGTACCCGCAATGATTATTAATTTCTCTTAGTGTATATGTTATACTTTACTAATCCTTAGGTGTAGTATTATAACAACTTTAACGTATCCCGAAATGAGGGGAATTTTTCTTTTGTTTTGATAAAGCCAGTCCATACAAATGGGTTCCTGGTCATTCCAGACTGTATACTATTTGTCTAGGAAAGAAAGGTGATAAAAATGGAACCTGGTCAGTCTACCTAATATATCATGGCGTACAATGTGCCGAGGCTTCACACCTCAACAGCACTATCTGCAGTAGGACCCCCTTTAACTTATCAACAAGGTCAACAATTATACAATTACGTAGTGAATCAGTGAATAGAATGTGTTATGGTTACATTCATAAAGACATTTTTAACTAAGTAAGTATGTTTTTGGTGACCTTGGTTCTGTTATGCACAAAATCAATTTCATGCTAAATGGAGCCAGTTTTAACATTGAGCTGTGAATTCCGGATAATTAATAAACAAGCCAAACAATTTATGAGGCTTTAGAAATGTGATTTTACAGAACAATCCTTAGAAATCCTTGGAGAGATTTTTTTTTTTAAAGCAGCCCATATGTTTTGAAACAGGTGAGGGCTTGAAGCCAAACTATCACAAACATAAGAAAGAGACAGTTGTCATTTTTTTTTTTTTATCATGCAAGGAAAGAAGGAAAATGAAATAACAACAATTTTTTGACAGCCTTTTGTCATAGCATGGAGGGGTGTCAACACATAAACTGATACATGCATTTGAAGATTGCAGGTTGTGCAGAGGAATGATCACCCATGCCAGTTGGGAAGGCACTTAATGATGATGAGCTATGCTAACAGAAAAACAATAATAACTCAAAATCCGAAATGTACACAGATCATTGGAGATGGAAAAAAAAGTCCTTATAGTCTTTGTCTTTAAATGAACATAATTTACCGTGTTCAGTTGCAACTTTCTCTTCTCCAGTGACATAATACCATCTACTTTGGAGTTCAGCAGATCTTGAAGCTTCCTGATCTTCAGTTTCAAAAGGTTCTCATCAACCATTAGACCCTGTGGGGAAAAAAAACTTTACAAACTTCAAGGACATTTTATCTGTAACTATGCCAATTTAAAATTCAAAAATGCCAGCCCTTCATTTCATTACAACAGTGAAACTCCAATGTTCGTCATTGATCTGTTCTAGAGGGAAGGACAAATATATGAAAAGATAAATATCAAATGAGTTTTTTCCATAGGAATTAACTAAAAATGGTTTAAGCCATTTCCAGCCTAAAATGTGTCTATCTATTCTTTAACTATAACAAAATGACATTGATCTCGGAAATCGTTGTAAATTGTATATTGACAACTTTAATTATTATTGCTTTATGATTGTGACAGAGATTTACTTATGCTGATGTAAATATACGTTGTCTTCTTATCCAGCCTTTCTAACACCCAATGGCACTTAGGGCCCTCAACTGACTCACACCAAGACATTCTAGCCTTTTTTTATCACATGCAGCTCTCCCCATGTCCTCCCTATCTTTTTTAACTTCACTCTCTAGCTCTCTTCTCCATGTATTTTTGTGTCTTGCTTTATTTCTATGCCCCTGTGGGTTCTAGTTCAAAGACATTCTAGATATATTGTTCTCAGGTTTTCTCAGTGTGTGTCCTATTCAATGCCAGCGTCTTTTCTTCACCTCGTGGTCCACTGGAACCTGTTTAGTTCTCTCCCAAAGCTCCACATTAGTGATTCTATCATACTATTTAATTCCCTATATTCTGCGCAGGCACCAGTTATTGAATGTTTGTAATTTATTAGTAATTGCCTTTGTTGTTTTTTCTCCATGTTTCCGTTCCATACAAAAGTACTGATTGGACATTCATTCATTCATTCAGTAGCATGTCCCTCGCGGAACTTCGCTGCCATAACAACCCTCCGGAAAACCTTCCTATCATGAGCAAGATGTCCTGCGTCTGATACACCCATCTGGAGATCATCTGCCACATCCTGCACCCATCTTCTCCTTGGCCTTCCTCTTCCTCTCTTCCCAGGCATATACCCCTCCATTATTGTTCTCTCTAGACCTCCATGACGTTTCAAGTGACCAAAATATTTCAATTTTCTTTGTTTTATTGTCTTTACTAGCCAACCATCTTCAATATTCAGCTCTTGAAGTATGGATGCATTTGTTCTTTTCTTTACCCAAGATATTCTTAGAACCTGTCTGTTTTATATTCAAATGCATTTATGCGCTGTTCCGCTTGTTTAGTAAGTGTCCAGGTCTCACAGGCGTATGTTGCAATGGGAAAGATGCATGCTCTTAAAAATCTGACCTTTGTAATTCTATCTGTACAATTCCATAATTTATTCAGTTGTTTTAGTCTTTGAAGAGCAATTGATAGTCGCCGTTTAATTTCTTTCATTGTGTCACCATTGTTGGTAACCAGTGACCCAAGATATTCGAAATTTTCCACCACTTCCAATCTTTCCTCATTAACATATATTTCCTTCTCCATGGCAGTTTTGTTTGTATGCATTATCTTTGTTTTGCTATGTTAAGAAATAAGTTATGATTTTCACTATTTCTTTGGAGTGAGGTTAATAAGTTTTCTAAACCATTTTGTGATGTTGATAGTAATACTGTATCATCAGCATAACGAATTTCTGGTATTTCATGACCACCGATGTTTAGGGCATCATATTGTTCCTTGTTTATATCATCTCTTACATTTCTCATTATATTTTCGGCGTACAGGTTGAACAAATACGGTGACAGCACACATCCCTGACGGACTCCTTGCTTGATGCCAAACCAGTCTGATGTCTCTCCATCTATTCTGACTGCTGCTTTTTGGTCTTGATAGAGCATTTTAATGAGCTGCACTATATGTGATGGAAAGCCCATATTCCTCATGATTTCCCAAAGCTTCTGATGTTGTACACAGTCAAATGCTTTTGAATAATCCACAAAACATAAGAACAGATTTACATTAAATTCTCTACACTTCTCTATTATTAAACGCATGTTGAATATATGATCTCTTGTTCCTCTTCCCTGTCTAAATCCAGCCTGAGCTACATTAATCTCTTCTTCCATTTTCTTTTGCAGTCTTCTCATTATAATTTTTAGTAGAATTTTACTTGCATGACTGATCAGGGCAATAGTTCGATAGTTTGTACATAATTTCAGGTCACCCTTTTTTGGAATTGGAATGAAGATAGTTCTCTTCCAGTCTTTTGGCCAAATACCATATTTCCATATCTTTTCACATAATGCATGATAGATTTTTATGCTTTCTTCTCCTCCCGCTTTAATCAATTCAGATGGTATCTCATCACATCCAGGTGATTTACCATTTTTCAGGCTCCTTATTGCCCATGAAATTTCATCTAATGAAGGTTCAGGTTCTGCCTCTACTGTTACTGGTTCATGTATATCATTCATATCCTCACTGTCATTCATATCATACATTCCGCTGCAGTATTCCTGCCATCTTCCTAGAATTTGTCTAGATTCTGTTAAAGTATTTCCCAACTTGTCACAAATAACATTTAACTGAGGTTGAAAATTTCTTGTCAATAACTTCATTTCCTTGAACATTTCGTAATCTCTTCCATTTTTGTGATGCTGCTCTATTTTAATACAGCAATCTTGTAAATACTGATTTTTATCCTTTCTTGTGTACTTTCTTTTTTCTCGTGTTAAAAATTTATACTTCATCCTACTGTCATTGGTTTCTCCTTTCTTTTTCAGTTCCCTTCGTTGTTTTATTAGATTGGACATTAGAATTTAAAATTTAAGTTTAGGATTAGTTTTAATTTCTGTTGACCTCTACAGATTCCCTCGTGCTATGAAAGCTCTGCCCTAGCCTTTTGTATTCATATTTTAATATCTCTATCAGTTCCCCCATCTTTATCTATTTTACTGCCCAAATAGGTGTACGACTCCATGTCTTGGAGTGAGGTACCATTTAGAAAAACTACATTACTATTTGCCTGATTTATTTTCATTATCTTGTCTTTCCCTTATTGATTTTAAGTCCTAGCTGTTGTGATCTCGCATCAAGTATATTTAATTTATCTTGCATCTGACTACGTGAGTGGGATGGAAGAGAAATATCACTGGTGAAGTCCATATTATCAAGCTGTTTTGTAGGGGTCCATTGAATTCCATTCCTGGTGTTAGCAATTGCTGTCTTCATAATCCAATCTACTGCCAGTAAAAATAGTATAGATTCCCTATCAACGCTGTCAAAAGTTTTTCATAGTCTATGAATCCAACGTAAAGTGGAGAATTCAATTCAATTCTCTGCTTCTTTAGATAGCATTAGAGGGCAGAATTTTCCTCTGTATATCTAGATCTAGATAGCATTTACTCTGGGATATTCAGAGACAGTATCTACCCAAAGGTAGTCACAGACGGAAGGTCTTGGAGAAGATAGTTGCTGTAAAGTTACAAGAATTTTTGGAAAGGGGGAAGCTTCTCCCAAGAGGTCTGGGAAGTTACAGGCCTGGAAAGGACACTTGGGCAAATGCGGCCACTTTTGCTTTTGACGTCTATGAAGGGTTTCAGAACAGACAGGAAACTATGGCGGTTAGACTGGATCTCGAGGATGCTTATAACAGAGTGAGATACAACATCCTTATGACTGCACTGAGAGAGAAGGAGGTCAGTCCATGGCTGATGAACTAGGTTGCAGCTGTCCTGTATTCACGTCGGGTTGCTCTCCGACTGGGCTCATGGACCTCTGAACCATGCACTTTGGCCCCAGGACTGCCACAGGGATCCGCCATCTCGCCTGTGCTCTTCAACGTGTATACGAGCAAGATTGCAAGCCTAGAGGCACCAGGAGTTGGAAGGATACTGACTTTTGCGGATGATATACTTGCATATAGGCAGGGGGAAGAAAGGGAACAAACAGCTCGGGAGCTACAAGCGACAATAGACAAACTAAGTGGTGTACAGAAATGAGGGCTGTCGTCCACCCCGAAAAGGTGTCTGTTTTGTGGTGTTCTCTGGACAACAGAATCGTTAAAACTGATGTCCCGAGTCTCACGATAGATGGTAGAGATGTATCTAGGAATTACATTTGACAGGAGTCTGTCATTTAAGGACCATGTGGAGAGTGTTGTGACGAGATGCCAAAAAGGACTTAGTGCACTTAAGACTATGGCTGCAATTGACATAGAGCAGAGAATGCTTTTCACACTATATCAGCACCTGATCGTGTCAGTGGTGGATTATGGCCTGGGACTGCTTATCGTCTCAAAAAGTCAGATGGACAAACTAGAGCGCATACAGAATGCGGTTATGCGGGTCATTCTGGGTTGTACCAGAGACACCCCAGTGGTGTGTATGCAATACATCCTTGGTTTGCCGACGGTTGCAGGTAGGCACAAGGTGCTGCAGGCGAAGTCATATCTCAGGGTAGCTGCAGACACAGACCACCCTCTGCATGAAGCTCTGGGTGCAGTTAAGGGTCAGCGGCTGATAAGAGGGAGGTCATGGATGGCTCAGGCAGAAGACACAATCAAACAGGTTTGCATCCTTGAGGACATTAGGCGAGGAGAAGAGTGGGTCAAAGTGCCACCTGAGCAGTCAGACCTGTATAGAGTTATAATCACGCTGAGCCGGGAATGCAGAGACTGGTCAGCAGGTGCCACAGAGGTGGAAATTCAGCAATTAATTCAAGATAATGCTCGCTCAGAGGATTTGATCATTTACACAGACGGTTCAGTGTCAAGAGGCAAAAGAAGTGCTTGGGGCTTCTTGGCAAAAGTTAATGGTCGACATTTGGTGCAGGAGAGCCTGGCATATGATACTACAACATCCAGCTTAAGAATGGAGGTGGAGGCGGTCACTGTAGCTTTCCGCTGGCTAGAGAACACGACACACACAAACATCGTGATTGTAACTGATTCAGAAAGCATGCTAGGAAAATCAGAACAGGTATGCTTCGTGCAGAGTGGCATGCTTCGCTGCAGAGGACACGAGTGAGGAGTATTGTCTAGATTTTTTCACCGGGTCATGCCGGTGTGTTGGGAAATGAACAGGCGGACAGACTGGCTGGCTCTGCACAACTTGGTGGAATACTGATACATGATAGGGCAGATGTGGTTAATGCCTTGTGGGAAAGCCTGTACAATTTGGAGGAGCAGATGGATCACCATAGACTGGTGAGATTGATGCAGTTGGGGGTGACGAGAGGTTCTGGCAGAAGCTCGAGGCTCAGAGGAAAGGCAAGACGGACGTTTAATCAGAAAGCTACTGGCACCATTAGTATCGGAACTCTTCGCTGGCTGCTGAAGATGGGGATGGAGCGCTTATGGAAATGCCCTGAGTGCTGTGATGTCGGTTCTTGAATCAAATCAAATCAAATCAAATCAGTCACAGACATGAAAAGATCCAATTAGAAATTAACAAACTAGCGAAAGACTTGTAGTTAAACAAGTCACAGAATAAAATAAAAAAAGACAACAGATGAGATAGTCTGGTCATTTGACAAGAATGCCCTATTACCAAGTTCCGCAGACAGCCACAGTGACGAAATATAATAAACACAGAGCAATGAGAAAGCTACGAAAACAATGAAACAACAGCTCTGAGATCGGCCACAAAGAAATGAAGACCAGTTTATACAATGTATTAGAAAGAGCACACAGAAAATTGTTACTTCTGTCTCCAATACTTTAATGAGGTAATTGGAGAAACAGAAAAAGAAGCAGAAGATTCACTTTCTCAGTACACAAATGTCCCAACCATTCCTACCTGCTTTATTTGGATGCTGTGCTTGAGTTCAGCTTCAGCGCTGTCATTATACAGATTAAGCTCCTCGGTTTTAGAAAGCATGTCTTTATTGTCTGCCTGGATTGCCAATGTTTCTTGCTTGATCCGGCGGCTGTCATCCTAAAAAGAGCATAGAGAAATCATTTTAAAACAGTGCCAACTAATTATGTTTAACAAATTATACTGTCAATACTCATATACTGTTAATTTTTATATACTTTTAATAGTTTTTATATAGATGTTCATCCACAACGTCAATCTTACATCTCTCTTGGTCTCCTTCTGCCTCCCTTTTCCTTCAGCTTTCCCATTATCATGATGTCTTCCACTTTTTTGTATTTCATGACATGCTCAAAAATGCAAATTTCCTTGTCACTGGTAATCAGTTATTTTAGTGAGTTAATTATCTTCAAAAAAATATTTTCATTACACTTTGTTTCTGTCCATGATATCCTCACTGATTTTATAAAGACCAAAACTATAGGTTCCACAATATTTGTCACTACTCAAATGACTTGCCAAGATTCACTGCTGTACATTACGACTGACATTATATAAGTAAGTTAAGTCAGTAGATGACCCTTTGTACGCCTGTGGTGCGGCAGGCATATGATGTTAGACTCATATTTTGATTGACTAATGGCTGATGTGGTCAACATCATGCCAGCTGCCTTTACTTCCCAGAACTTAATCCGTGAACCATTTTAGGACTGGTCGACCTAGGAAACAAATTCTTTTTTTTTAAACAGACTTCATGTGGATTCAAGCCCAAAACTTATGGGTCAGCAGGTGAGCACTGACACTATATAGCTCTTTCTCACCTCAGCTGACAATGACAGACTAACACAATTGAAAAAAAAAAAAAAAAAGATGAAAACTGTTTTGTGCCAAATAATACACCATGCAGCTACTCTTAATGTCAAATTCTTCCCACCATACCACCCCTGCCCCACCCCAACACAAACACACACTTTTTCCCCCTATGAATCAGTGGAAAAACTTTATCGTTCTCAAAGAGATAAGCAATGTTTGTTAGAAAACAACAATAATCTCTTTAAAATTTGAATGTGTGTCATACAATAGACACCATAATACAACTAAGTCATAGTTGTAAGGGAGGCAATACCACAAATAATTATTATGATAACTATCTAAAGCCCATATACGCAAAATCACCACCTGCAAGATGAGGTGCCTGAAAAAAAGCAGCCAACCAAACCATACAAGATCGAGTAAATAATGAAACTATCAGGCAAATTGTAGGAACGACACCTTGTACATTGAGAAACAGTAGATCAAGTGGTTTGGCCATCTGGTTAGAATGCAGCAAGATCAAATACCATCACAAGCACTACATCTCAGAAGATCAGCTACAAGAGCAAGAGGACGGCCGCGTAAATAATGGATCAACAACATTAAAGACACTCTACGCCTTCACGGCATGACAATAGCCAGTGGCAGCCAACTTGCACTGGATCGCAAATTATTTCTAACCACGTGGCTTAACGGCAGAAGTGGTTTATGATGATGATGATGATGATGATTATCATTATCATAAAGTTGGTCACTTGCAGAAACCTGCTCTCCTTACAGCCTGACAGAACAATCTTAATCCTATCTCATGTATCATCATTTCCAGGGTGTTCTTAATATCATTTTTTCCACCAGGGTGTCAGTCTGTCCCTGCTTCATCTTTCAGCAACCATGTTTTCTATCACTGTCCTTTCCAAACCACTTAGAAGTTCCATGTGACAAAATATTTAGTTTATTATGCATGATAATATTTATAAGCAAGTTTTTGTCATAGTCAAATCTTGTAGAATGTCAGTATATTTATTTCTTCTTGACCCATCAATAAAATTCAAGCACTCTGTTCACGTCATTAGTGCACCGGTATAGGGTCTTTTACCCCTTATTTTTTTTTTTACCAATCGACATTCAGTGGGTCCTACAGTCAACAATGTGCCAGCCACTTTTACTTCCTAGGAAATTTCCTAGTACCTATTTTAGGCTAGGTTGACCTATAAGCCCAAATATGCAAATCTACCTCAATTTAGAACCAAATGAAAAACTTGTGGGCTCGCATTCAAGCATTTAGTGTTAAAACATGTTCAATAATGAGATGATAAATGAGATGCACCTGTACTCTCTTTAGTTGCGCTGTTAGAAGTGTGTATGTGTGCGTTTTATTGTCAAGGTTCTTCTGAAGCTCAGCTATAGTGCTCTCTAAATCTGTCTTTTCCTCTGAGTTTTGCTCTCCCTGCATGCGCATACAACGTCGCTCCAGTTGTTGAAGTGTAAAATCCTGACAACAGAGTATACAACAGTCATTGATAGCTTGAAAGTTATAACATGGATTTGTTAACCATTTAACAATTGTTGCTTAGCAAAAATATTTTATTATTATCTTTCAGTTATACCTAAAATTATAACTATACAACGTAACTATAACCTATAGAACTATGCAGAAGTTGTACATGTTAATAACTTTATACATGTCTTGACTGAATAATTAAAAATTATTACACCACTGTTAATCAATGTATAAAATTATATTATCAATCTGGTCATGCCAGACAATAGTGTTATACTGTACCACAGGAAAGTATGAGAATCACATCCCATGATCACAGCCAGTGTGACTAGTAAGACCAGCTCATGTCTAGAAAAATAGGATTTCAGGTACATTGTTGTTATCATTTGCATTTGACTGTTTCTTCTCAAACACTCCACTCTTAACCTGTCTACAATCCTTTCTCCTTTGTCACCATTCCCTTTCTACTTGTCCCCTTCAATGCAACATAATTCATTGCATCCTAAAAACTGTTGTGATACCTGCTCCTCCTTACAACTCAGCAATTGTTTACTCTTATAGGCACTGCATCTAGAATATCTTTATTATCTACAAGCTACAAGATACTATCAACGGTACTGTTAAACAGGCTAAAACCATTGGTCGAAGACATACTTGGAGATTACCAAGAGGGTTTCCAACAGAACAGATCAACAATAGATCAGATATCTTTTTTACGGCAAATAGCAGAGCAAAACTGGGAATACAGAATAGATGTACATAATGTTTTTTGTGGATTTTAAAATGGCGAATTATAGTGTACATAGAAACAGTTAATGGGATGCTATGAAGGGCTTTAAATACAAAAGAAGTTAATTAGCATGACTCAAACTATGTATGGAAGACACTTATAATGTAGTAATATATGAAGGCAAAAAGTCAGACCCCTTTCAAATAACATCTAGTTTATCAGCAATTCTATTTCCGGAAACTCCACAGTGGGATGGTATCCATTGCATAGTTACTTTACACCAACTGCCTAGTTTGGACATTAGTGTTCGTATACCAGGTAGTTTTCCAGATTGGAGTGCCTGAAATATGACATATATTTAACAGTTTTTCTGCTGCTATTTTGATGCCTTGAACTTCTGCATCATAGTTGTGGCAGTACTTTCCTGTAGATATTTTAGCTGTGTATCTGGTATTATATGGATGCTCGATATACACTCTTGCTCCTCCATTTCTGCGTGTGTTTTGTGCTGATCCATCCATATAGACACAAAACCAAAAGGTTATGTGGGTATTCGTCATCAAGTAGAGCGAAGCTGGCTGTTTTATGTTGCATACTGTGTTGTTCTTCCTTGTTGAATACTTCTTTTACTTCTCTCTGGATGTGTAATGGCAACTTATAATCCTCTGTCCAAGGGGTCTGATCTGGAATAGCATTTAAGGGGCTATCAGTTGCAGGCAGGTCATTGGTTTGCCTGCAGAATCGTTGGGTCTTGTGAATGAAACTGCTTCTTTTAGTCACCCTATTGCAAGATTTTGGAATCTTTCTTTCATAGGGTGTTCAGGCATGCTAAGAAACTTTTCTGCTTGTATTAGTTTCAAAGTGTCTCTTTGTTCTGTCAGTGTTTAAGTCATCGCCATCTTTTCCATCACAGCTATAGGTGTTGATTTCATCCTGTCCCGTTATGATTTTGCACCTTGTCTAACTTTTGTTGTGTGGTTTGTTTTTTAATTCTGAACTCCATGCAGTAGACCCGTGTTCAAGTATTTTCCCATTTGCGCCCTATGTTGTTCCTCTTAGTTTTCTTAGGATAGCTATCTTCCTTCTGGCTTTGGTTGCTGCCTTGTTGATGTGTTTTCTCCATGTTAACCAAATGGGACTCTGAGGTATGTGGGCTCCTTATCCTCTCTTAGTGGAGTTCTATTTATCTGAATAACGCCTGATTTTTGTTTTGGGGAGAGGGTGATGAGAGTGGTGCTACACTTTTCTATGTTGATGCTGACACACTATTTATCAGCCCATGTAGCCATTGCATCTATGCAACTTTGTACCAGTCAAGTGGCCTCCGCTGCATATTTATTTGTGCACCACAGTACCAAGTTGTCAGCATACATTGCAACTTTAATACAATAGGGGTACTTTAGCAATTAGGTCGCTAATATAGACCAGAAACAGTGTTGGGGACAGGACACCACCCTGGGGAACACCAAAGAATTTCTTGCTCTTGAGTCCATCTATCTGTCCTCGGGCTCTTCTGTTAAACAAGTATGATTTCACCCATCTGTACATATTTCCATTAACTTTGTAGTTTCTCAGTTTCTTCAGTTGTTTCAGTGATACAGATCTCCTTTATTCATTTGCATAGTAAAATGATACTCAAATCTCTGTAGCCTTGAGATTAGCATTAAGAAACTTCACACTTGTCTACATACTGATATGACCAAGTGATTAGGCCATTTGCCTCATCTCTGAAGTTTATGAGCTGCGTTTCAGACTGTACTTTAGTTCAGAGATTAGGAGTTATCGCTGCAGCAGATCTTGGATGTTCCCATATCTTATGATGGTCTTCAGTTTTGATGAAGTCTGTGATGTACAGGTCATTTTTAGTGCAAAATTACAACAGCCTTTGCCTGTTTTCATTCATGGACTGTCTTTGGGGTGGCCTGTCTCTTGTAGACATTGTGGTGTTAGAAAGTGGACGAATGGGCCTCAGTTTGAATAATGGGAAGACAGAAGTAATGGTGGTATCAAAGAAACGAATTATTCCTAAGTGTGTAATAAAAGTTGATGGTGTTATTTTAGGACAAGTACAGAAATTTAAGTATCTGGGCACATGGATAACATCAGATGGAAAATGCATAACTGAGATAAGAAACAGAATAGGACAGGCAAAAACTGCATTTTATAAAATGAAAAACATCTTGTGCAATATATCCTTGTCATTGAGAGTTAGAAAAAGAATTCTTGCTTGCTACATACATCCAGTTTTAACATATGGCTGTGAGTCCTGGACAATCGGTTGGCAGGCTAAACAGTTTCTTGAGGCCTTAGAGATGTGGTTTTACAGAAGAATGCTTAGAATACCTTGGACAGCCAAAAAGAGCAACCAATAGGTTTTGAAAGAGGCGGGAGCCCAAAGACAACTTATCACAGACATCGGAAGGAGACAGTCATCATTTTTCGGCCATGTTATGAGAAGAGGGAAAATAGAACATGTTGTGACCACTGGAAAGATATGTGGAAGGAGAGATAGAGATAGACAACGAGAGAAGATGCTTGACAGTCTTGTTGCATGGCATGGAGGTGTGTCGGCACACGAACTGATACATGCTGCAGGAGATTGCAGATTATGGAGAGACATGATCGCCCACACCAGTCGGCAAGACACCTGATGATGATGATGATGATGTCTCTTGTAGGCCAGCAATATCTATGACAAACATATAGCATAGGTTTCTCACATCCCAAAATGTAATGGCAAGTGTGGACTAAAAAGAGACCTCATCCATCTGAGACTTGACAAAAGAAACTATTTTCATCACAGTTTTTTAAAATGACACTTTGAACTAGGTATCCATTGTCATAGGTTTATGCTGTCTGCATCAGTTTATATTCCATGCCATCAAAAGAATTAATTGAAAGAACTTGATCACATAACCAATCACATGGTGACTGACTTCATAAGATATGAATAACTATTTCAGTCCTGAGGGTTGTGCATCAGAGGCCCAAGGGGTAGTAAAGAGAGGTGTAAAATCGGCGCATCTTGTGTTTATCTGGCTTCTAGGTGGTGACCTAGAAACATAGGATGTGATTTTTGAGACTAAAAGAATTAATATCCTGTTTGCAACATACAGCATGCACATGGCAAAATCAAATGGTTTGGTCTTTGACAAGGATGCATATGGTATGCACCAGCTACATAAACAGACATAAACTACTTCAATTATAATGGTTTGGAAAATGAAAAAATAACAAATGAACTACAGGTAATAAAGAGCTGCTGAAGAAACTCAAAAGTCATACAAATGGCTTGAAGTAACAACTTCTCTTTCATAACAATGACAAATGAAACAGAAAACATAAAGCTTCACTGAATCATGCTTTACCTGTCCATAGAGAATCTCCTGCTGTTTCAGAGCATCTGCATCTAGTCGGTTTAGTTTACTGGCCAGGTTCTTAACAGCATTTTGGGCTGCCTAGAACAAAATTGTATGTTATTTAACTAAGCATATTTCCTACATTTTACACAACAAAAGACTGTTGAATGTTTAATCAAGAATCGACATCATAGAACTCGGGACACTCACATAAGTGCTCCGTTCCCGTCTTCAGCAGTAAATAAAGAGTTTCCAATTCTGATGGCACCATTAACTGTTGGATTTTATATCGACTTTCATTTGAGTTTTGAGCATCCACCAGATCCCCTGGCAACTCCTTGCAGCGCCATTCTCCTCAGACCATAATGACCTATTTGTGCTTCCATACTGTTCACTCGCTCCAAGAGAGCCCTCACAACACTACCAAATGGTGCAGAACCGGCCAGTCTATCTGCCTGCTCATTTCCCAACACACCGGAACAATTAAATATCTTGTGCAATAAATCGATATCAATGGAGGTTAGAAAAAAAAATTGCTCCATACTAGATAGAACCAGTGTTTATGTATGGTTGTGAATACTGGACAATTATTAGACAAGTCAAAAAAAATTCCTTGAGGTCTTAGAAATGTGGTTTTACAGAAGAATTCTTAAACTTTCTTTAACAATTAAAATGTGTAGACACTTTTAAACAGGCAATGACCTAAAGACAGCTTATCACACACATCAGAATTGGGCAGTCATAACCTTTTTAGCCACATTTTAACACTTTTGCCTGCAAAGTCACAAACCTGAAACCCTTGAAACCCTATAAATGTCCCTTCAATGACACTGCTAAAGTGGCTTGTTCATGAGGAATGTAGCTTACAGCAATACTTCTGTTTGCACCTGCACAAACATTTAGGATGACCAGGCATGATTACATTTGCTAAATATAGCCTTTAAGTAAAGTTTTCTTATTTGAAAAAAAAAAAAACAGAAGACTTTTTTAATAGAAATTCTGACATTGTATTTTCCTATTGGTGGTATTGGTAACCCGTTAACTGGGTCCAGAAATGTGTCCAGAAAGGTTCTAAATGGGTGCAGAGATACAACCTGTTTAATTTCTGCTGCAGTCATCCCTGTAGGAAATTCAATATTTTTGTTTGTGTACCCATAAATGGAATTTATGACATGTGTAAAAAAATTTTTTTTAAGGATATATATATATATATATATATATATGTGTGTGTGTGTGTGTGTGTGTGTGTGTGTGTGTGTGTGTGCACATGCGTGCGTGCATGCGTGTGTGTGTCATGTCTGTGTGTGTGTGTCATGTCGTGTCTGTGTGTGTCGTGTCATGTCATATGTGTGTGTGTGTGTACGTGCATGTGTGTGTGTGTGTGTGTGTGTAATGAAATGAAACCCTTCTCAAATATATGAAAGGTAAATCATTAGTTAGGGACTTTTGAGCTGAAATGCTAAAGAAAGATTCTCAGAATATCATGGACAAGGAAGAAAAGAAATACTGACATTCTAAAAGATCTGAACATCAAGGAAATTTGCTAAATGATTGTATTATTATTAAAGTTGCAAAATTTAAAAAGCTGCTGTTACTAAGTATACACATATACACACACATTCATGAACATACAGACAGACAAGAACAATAGTAAATGTATGTATGTAGGTGTTTGTATAAAATGAGAGGGGAGAGAGAGAGAGAGAAATAGCAGACCAGGGAGAGAATACATACAAGTATCCTGTATACAGAGATGATGAATACTCCTTAAATATCTGTAAGTCATATATGACATATGAATGGTACAAAAAGGTGATGATGAAGGAAGGTTATAATTAAAGAAACTGAAAGCACTGTGGGAGCATTGCAGTATGAGGATTACACAGGATAAGGGTAACAGAGAATACTTATCACTAAAACTGAGGATGACTTATACGTGCGTGTCAAACAAGTAGTTTTGATGAACATAATCTTACATTAATGGCTGCTTCTGTCATTTTTTCTGTGGTTTTGGCGTCCGTTAACTCCTTGCTCTTCTTATACAATGCATCTCCAATTCGTTTCATTTGCATATTCAAGCCCTCCTGCTTTTTTTCCTCAGCTTGCAGTAAATCTTCCATCTGTGTGGCCTTTTCCCCAGCAGTGAGTGTAGCATTGACCGCTGTTTTTAGTTTCTCCACAAGCACTTCTCTGAGGTTTGTGACTTGCTGCAATCTGTAGAGGTGAGAGTTCAAAAAGAGTGATTACGCCATTCGCATCATCTCTGAAGTTTATGAGCTGGGTTTCAGACTGTTGGTTCAGAGATTAGAAGTTATCGCTGCTGCTACAGTGTTGTGTTCTGTGTGCAGTGTTCTTTAGCTTGTAATGAGTCATTCTGCAGAGAAAGACTGAGCTAAAATCCAGTGCCATAAATCAATCCTCTTGCCTTTAAATACTCTTTTTTTTTTTAATGATGTGACATAAATATGACTCAACATTTAGGTGTAGAGACACTCTTAGTTGTAACTGTTACAAAAATCTACATTTTTTAAGATGGTTTGGCCATTTTGAAAAAATAACTGTAACGGTTGTATATTTTTTGTTTCACTGTTCTTTGAACTTTCTGCAACGGATGGTCCAAGTATTGAAATATATCAGAAACAACAGGATGACTACAATTAATTATTATTAGTAAAGTAGGAGCCATGATTGCTTTTTAGTTAGACCAGTGTTTCCCATTGAAGGTTGTAGGGCAACAGCTTTGTTTGTAAATTTAAGGGGGGGGGGGGGGGGAGGGGATAGAGTTTACCAACATTTTGACTGTAACACTGAGTCAAGGCGTGGGATGGGATGGTAGGAGCCTCTAGAAAAGTTCTTTCCATAGTGGGCACAACCGCCCCCTTGGTGGTGCTGGAGCAGTTGTGGATGCAGAAGCTTTATCTGTCAGGACAGTGTGGGACTGTGGAACACGCCAGGAGGCGGTAACAGCCTCAGGTGCACTTAGGGGCAATAATTAAACTTACACCACAAGTGAAGACAAAAGATGAAGTAGAAAATGGGAGAAAAAGGAAGGTAAAAGGGCTGAAACATTCAAAGACAGAGGACAGCTTCTGACAATTGGAAGTTCCTGTTGTGCACGCTACTTTATAGAGTTTCTACTACACATGTGGCAGCAGTGGAGACAAAGATAAAGTAGGGGATGGGAGAACACAATTTTCTTTCACTATCCTGAGATCCTGGGCAAAGCTGGGTGATAAAATCTAGTTGATCCATAAATGTAGACCTAGCATCATATATCTGATGCACCTTATGGTGTGAAAAGGATCCTATAATGAATCAGAAGAAAATAATAATACTACAGCAGTCATTCTGTTTTTGTTGTCTTGAGCATGACTGTAATCTTTGTAAAAAAAAAAAAAACTTCCTAATATTTACTGAGATTTGTAAGTATTTTAATTCTTTATAACTGTAGAGTATGTAAACACTATTACAGAATATCAGCTTTGGGATACAATGTGTTAACAAAAAGTTTAGATAAACTGTTATAAAAAACTGATAACCTCTTAATGGAGACTGGGAGCCTACGTTGGAGCGAAATAAATGTATATGCTGCCGTGGGCTCTTTGGTTACAAAGCAACAGTGGGACTGGCTGAAAGACCTGGAGTGGATCCCTGACAACAGGCTCCTCATTTGTGGGGATTTCAATACACTGACAGTACTGGAGAAAACTGACAGGGAGTTGCCCTTACTAAAGCCATGGTCGATTCAGACCTTGTCTGTTTAAATGAATGGAGGCCAGCTAGAATGGCAATGAGACCCGGCGATGCAGACACGGCTACTGATCTAGCTTTTGTGACACAGTCAGCAGTACTGATTATGGAAGTGACCATCTGCCATGTTCAGTATAGATCTGCAGATCCAGGAAAGTCAAGGCTTCAAGAGCTCATAGGCCTTTCAAGTATCAACAAACTAACATTTTTCTTGGACCTCCAACAGAGGGCATGTAAGAGGACCGGTAGATTTACTTTTGTGCAAGCTCATTGGTGGACATCAGAGGTTGAACAGGCATGGACTTTGACAAAGAAGAACATTAAGATGTGGCAAGGGTACATCCAGGGCACTCAAAAACAAACAGAATGGCAGTGGATGATCACTGTCATAATCATGTTGATTTTAGCCTATTTAGTAATGTTTTGATGTGCCATCTGGTCCATGTGTTGAAAAAAAAGAAAAAGTGTGGACTAGATTGTTTTTACTAATATATAACAGGTAATAAACAGAAAATGACGTTCACATATTTACTTTGCACTTTTATCCACAATGTCTTTCTTTAAATGATTGACTGCTACTCGTGTCAACTCCAGATCTAGTGCTGTTCTGTCCACTGTACGCTTCAGGGTGTTAGCCTATTATAGGAAATTGAGAAAACGAAGACAACAATTATTCTGTTTTTTAAATTATGTCAACATGCCAAGAGCATTTTCTGCTCTCTGCAACAAAATAATAACAATTATCAGCTTCATCTATTTTTCTGACACATGCATACAATATCATCAACTAAAACTTTATTGCCAAGGAGTCACAATACACACTTTTTTAAAATTCAATGTTAGACTAATCATTTTGTTATAGTTGTTTTTAGTAATTTATTTTGATACCTTTTTACACTTTAGGTTGTACAATCAATTATAGCTGCTGTGACAATAGCCTCCATCTTTTAAGAAATCCTAAAATTACAAAAACAAACACAGACATAGAGTACGAAATAAGTGATTCATAAATGTGACATATTATGAGGTAATCTACTAGTTATTTCTTTAAAAATGTGTGTGTTGCATGCTGATTTGTGACAGTTGATTTTATTTGATTTGAATTAAGAACCGACATCACAGGACTCAGGGCATTCCCATAAGCACTCCATCCCCATCTTCAGCAGCTAGCAAAGAGTTCTGATACTAATGGTGCCAGTAGCATTCTGATTAAACGTCCGTCTTGCCTTTCCTCTGAGCCTCGAGCATCTGCCAAACCTTCTTGTCACTCCAACCTGCTTCAATCTCACCAGAATGTGGTGATCCATCTGCTCCTCCAAACTTTACACGCTCTCCCACAAGGCACTAACCATATCTGCCTTATCATGTATCAGTATTCCACCAAGTTGTGCAGAGCCAGCCAGTCTTTCCACCTGTTCATTTTCCAACACACCTGCATGACCCGGTACAAAAATCCAGACAATACTCCTCACCTGTGTCCTCCGCAGCGAAGCATACCACTCTGCATGAAGCATGCCTGTCCTGATCTTCCTCAGCATGCTTTCTGAGTCAGTTACAATCACGATGTGTGTGTGTCGTATTCTCTAACCAGCGGAAAGCTGCAGTGACCACCTCTACCTCCATCCTCACCAAACGTCAACCATTAACTTTTGCTAAGAAGCCCCAAGCACTTCTTTTGCCTCTTGACACTGAACCATCTGTGTAAATGATCAAAACCTCTGAGTAAGCATTATCTTGAAATAATTGCTGAATTTTTATCTCCGTGGCATCTGCTGGCCAGTCTCTGCATTTCCGGCTCAGTGTGATTATGACCCTACACAAGTCTGACTGTTCAGGTGTGAGTTGTAACATGGTAGGGGGACAATGTGGTATGAATGGTGTTTTCAGGAGTCAATGGGAATGTCTGGTGACCTGAGGCAATATTCGGCACAGTGTTGACTTAAGCCAGGAGATATCTGATGGCTAAGTCAATATTTTGGCAAGTAGGAGTTGACTTTACCTGGGATGGACCAGTGGATTCATGAAGTATTAGCCAGTGTGAGGCATGCGGGATAGTATAGCTGTCACACAGAAGAAGCATTTGGTGCATGACAGCGTGCGTCTTGTGTGCACAAGCAGCTCACAAGGGGCAAGCAAGGGTATATACTGGAGTTGAGTGGACTGTTGAGCAGTGGACAGTTGAGAACCTGAACTGTTGTTGAGAACCTTTGAGGAGAAGTATTCATGAGACACTGGTCGAAAGTGCAGCAAAGGAAGAGAAGTCCAGTTGGTAAGTCGTGCCAAGAGAGCTGGACTACTCAAGAGACGCTGTTTTAGGTGATGACGCAAGCAAGCGGAAGGATCACTAGTGAAACAAGACAGCACAGATGCCAGCGATAGCTGCGTGCTGAAGGGACTGTGTGCCAGGAGTCCTGCCAGTCATCTGAGTTCCTTTGACGAGGCTGATATGCTGTGCGCACATGCTGGAAATCAAGTATTGTGGTGTTTTCTAGTCAGCCGATGTGTCTGCTCTGCATAGAGCAGCAGAGGTCCAGCTGATTAGGAGATATATCCTGTTTATTTGTACAGCAAGCCTGGACGTGCTGGACGCCGCTGTAGACCTAGAACTGTAGCAGTCAGCTCATGTGTAGTGGCAGCTAGTACAAGCTGTCAGGGAGAGCAGCGCTTTTTTTTTCTGTATAACTTTAGTTTAACTTTCTAACTTCAGGTTGTATTTAAAAAATGTGACTTGCATTATTAATCTACACGTCTTCTACATTTGATCCCGTGAGGTTCTTTGCTGAGGATATTGATCACCTCTAATAATCTCTCTGATTGCCTTTTCACTTTCCAATTGATGACTTTAAGAGTTTGCAGGACTGCCTGAATATTATCTTCAACCACCTTCTTCACCTGTCTCATGATCTACTCAAATTCAATTCCTTTGTGACCGCTATGTTTGTGTCTCCGACATTCTCCCTTGATACCCCAGCTATTGCAATCTATTAGACCAAATGTTGCCAGTATGAATTACTGATTTATAAATTATTCATTACACTAATTATAAATGCAGTCATAATTATTTATGTTTTTTTTTTTTTAAACAAATTCTATAAAAACATGGTCATAATAACTTCAGAACAGTTTTTGCAAAAACTGATGACATCAAGTAATGTGTACAATCATCATCATCATCAGGTGCCTTGCCAACTGGCGTAGGCAATCATGCCTCTCCACATTCTGCGATTTCCTGCAGCATGTATCAGTTAATGTACTGACACACCTCCATGCCATGCACACACACACAAAAAGACTGTCGAAAATCTTCTGTCATTGTCTTGCTCTATCCCTCCTTCCACAGATCTTTTCAGTGGTCACAATGCATTCCATTTTCCTTTATCTCATAACATGGCTGAAAAATGATGACTCTCTCCTTTTGATTTCTGTGATAAGTTGTCTTTGGTTGCCTCTTGGTTGCTCTTTTTGGCTATCCAAGGTATTTTAGGCATTCTTCTGTAAAACCACTCTGAGGCCTCAAAAAATTATTTGGCCTGCCTACCGATTGTCCAGGACTCACAGCCATATGTCAAAACTGGATGTATGTAGCAAGCAAGAATTCTTTTTCTAACCTTCAAAGACAGAGATATATTGCAAAAGATGTTCTTTATTTTATAAATTCAGTTTGTGCATGTTCTATTCTGCTTCTTATCTCAGTAATGCATCTACCATCTGATGTTATCCATGTGCCCAGATGCTTAAATTTCTGTAATTGTTTCAAAATAACACCACTGACTTTTATTACACATTTAGGAATAATTCGTTTCTTTGATACCACCATTACTTCTGTCTTCCCATTATTCAAACTGAGACCCTTCTTCTACTTTCTACCACCTCAACGTTTATTATTTCCTGTAGTTCTTACTGACTTGTTGCTATCTAGACTGTGTCATCAGCATAATGTAAATTGTTTATAGTATGCCCACTAACCATAATTCCAAACATATCAATTTAAGATCTTATTATATATTCACTGTATAGTGAAAATAAATCAGATGACAGTACACATCCTTGTTGTACGCCCCTCTTTATGCTTTGAAATGTACCTAAACAGTTTCATTATTCTTAAAGCTGCTGTTTGCTGCCAATGCCAATACATATTTTGTATTATTCGTAGATCTTTTCCATCAATGTTTAATTTTTCTAACATTTTGAATTAATGGAACAGTTAAAAAAAATAAACACAAATTGTGATAACAACATTGTTTCTTTATTTTTGTTAACATTTTTTTTTTAACATAGTTTTGAGTGTTACTTTTTATTCTGCTGCACAATTATCTGCCTATTTATGCTTTCTGAAATTGAATTCTTATTTAGCGGAGGGATAACATTGTGTTTTGGAGAAAATAATTAGCCGTTAATCACAGAATAATTACTTTCAATGGTGAAACAACAGGGGACTAAATTTTAAGCTGTTTAACTTTTGTTTGTGTTTGAACACCCACTAAAATCCACAACAATTTAATTAAGTTAATACAAAATCAAACTGTAGAAACACAGGCAGTATGCACAGAGATAAATGTCTCTAAGACAAAGAACACATTACTTAAAAATAGAGAGACTGGATTCAACAAGTTTTTTTTTTCATCTTCAGCATTCCGAGCCCTGAAGATATCGCCCATCTCCAATTATATATGTGACTGGCCTTCTCTTTCCAGCTGGTGACTCAAAATTTTTTTTAGTTCTGCCTGGATATTCTCTCTCCACTATCTGTTTGGTCTGCCTCATGGTCTATGGCTTTTCATCAACTCTCTTGTGTATGCAGTTTTTGCCTCTGTCCTCTGCCAATCTCTCTATATGCCCCTGCCCCTGCAGTTTATTAGTCTTTATGATGCCAGTCATCAGTGGTGTTTAAACAAACTACAGAGATTAGATGTCTTTGAAGAACCACTAGAGTAACAAGAAAAGATAAAATTTAAAATTAAGAAATCAGATGAAGACTAAAACAGAAACCAGTCATGCAGTTTACAAAAAGGCAACAAATACAACCGTTTGGATATCCGATGAGAACACCCTGATACTAATTGCCACAGGCAGCCATGTAGAATGGAAGTTGTGAGGATATATAGGCTCACATATCACCCGCAATGGTGTTGAACAAAATTGAAGCAAGCGCTACTTTGTACACTAAGTAATTTTCAGTATAAGACAATCTATCAACTGACCTCATTTTCAAATTGCAGTTTTTGCTGTTCAGCCTGTAACAGTTCCATCCTTGTTTGGGCACTCTGTCGTTCAGCTATGGTAATTTTCTTCTCACACTCTAAATTGTTTTCCTTTTCATGCTCAAGGAACAGTAATTTCTCCTGAATCGTGTGATTGTTTAGTCGCACTGTCTGCTTTGAAACAGCCAGCTTCTGCAAGTGAGATGCAAACATACATAGTATTACAAATCAAGAGTGGAACATGGAAAGAAAATAGAAAAGTGATAACTGATGTCTAAAATGTCATCACACCTAGCTGGAATAAAATATAGCATGTGACTGTAAATGTATTTCACAAATTTCATGTAAAAACTGTCAAAGCATTTTTGCTCTTGTGCAAACCCTGCCTGCAATATCTTCAGAGCAGCAACATATTTTAGATATTACAGAGGGAGATAACTCAGAGATCATATAACAATACAAAATGCTATTTTATAAATTAGATCAAGGTTATGAGGCATATCAGGTTTTTCATATCAAAAGCAACATGTACTGTTGCTCCGCTAAAAAACCATCAATCAAGTATTCTGAAATGTTATCATCATCAAATGCCTTGCTGACTGACATGGGTTTGATAATGTGCTTGGTGTGGTGTCCCAAGCTCGCAGCAAGTCGAGAGGGAAAGCAGTGCAAGAGGTGATGGCACGAGATATTCGAACCCGGAGACATGAACTAGGCAAAGCCCAAGGTTGGCTCGTGGTCAGTGGCATACCAGAGTTTGAAGGAGATGGTTGTAATACAGTTTGACTTAAATGTAATATACGCTTGGTGCATGAATATTGTAGAGTTTGTGGAAGGGAGCAGTGATGTTGACACTCAAATGTGGTTGAGAAATGTGAGGATTGGAAAGAATAAACTGGCAGAATTTGTATTCAGAAACTAAGCGAGAAACTAAGCGCTGTTCTGCATCATGAATAGCAGCGTCTAAAGCGCCCAGTCTCATATTCTCCTGTGTTGTGATGCTTGATAAGAGTTGTCGGAAGCAGAATGCCACTGCTGTCAACGCCAAGGAGGTATGAGGGCTTATCAGTGAAAAGTCTGATGAGACAGATGTATGTGCGGATCTTCACAGATGGGTCCATTAAACGAGGACATAAGAGTGCAAGTGCATTTACAGCTCACTACCAAGTCAGAACAGTTCAAGAAGCCACTATGCCTTCTCCATGCCTACTAGCAGCATGATGATGGAGGTGATGGCTGTGATAAAAGCTTTCATGTGGCTAAAATCACAGGACTATTCCAGCGCGTGTGTGCCAAGTGATTCTTTGAGCGTGATCTGGCGGGTTGAGGCAGGCTGTTACGCAGACAGCGGACTGAGTCATTGCAAAAATTGCCTGTGTGTGCAGTTACCTTCATATTTGTCCCTGGGCATGCTGGTGTTGCTGGTAATGAAAGAGCTGATAGATTGGCAGGTGCCGCATTAATTGAAGATGGCCGGCCCATGGGTCATGCAGACCTTGTCAGTGCCCTTAAAGAGATACATTCCAAAGATTTTGGAAGCAATGTTTCCACATCACTGCTAAGAAAAACGAGAATTGGGAGTAAAGATCGGCATGAGAAGCACACCGTACTCACATGACATCTTGTCAACCAGCATAGGACTGGCACTATTAACGATGCAACGCTGAGGAATATGTTGAGATGGGAATCTGAGCATCTATGGATGCGTCCAGAGTGCTTTGAAGATAATCCAACTCATTACTCATTGTAGAAAGCTGTATAGTCCCAAGCAAGCCAGCACTACTAAGAGTATAAATGAGCTTTGTTACAAGTGTGATGCTCTCCAAAGGAATTTGAACGATGTGGACATGTCATATTATACAAAAAACGGTCCACTGAAGATAAAGATTCATCCTAGTCCGAACCTCATAAATCCCAGTCAGCGCCTCATTGTGCACATAGCTCAAAAAACAATGTAAACATTCATGGCTGGCCAAGCCAAGTAACGAAAGATAAGTTCACTGATTGATATTGTTTCAATTCTTGTTACAACATTTTCTAGAAGCAATTCATTTATCATGATTGATTTTTAATTGTGTAATAGTTTAGTTTCCTATTGTATCCAGCTTCTAATTGTTGTAAATAAGACAGTCAGTCAGACTGGCCCACTATTCATTTAATTAAATAGCGATCAAAAGTTTAATCTTAAACAGCACGGTAACAACCAAAAAGAAAGACACAGCGACCAACCAAAAAAGTGGAGTTAACAGTCCTTATTTATATTGTCATAATAAACTGTGACGACATGCCTGGTAACTTCAGAACGTATCGTTCCTAACCTAACATTTTAATTTGTTTTTCAAGTTATAGAGGGAAATATGATCCTGGACTGTTATCTAAATCCAGGCCAACCCAAATAACAGCCGTTTAATTTCTCCCATACTACAGATAAAGTCCAATGCCCAGACTCTTGTCCAGGGGGCAGGTATTGATAGTTCAGATAACTCTGACCAAGCTTAGACATAGTGGCTGCAGGTTTTGTTTCCAAAACTGAGGTGTCAGATACTAATCTCCTGGTTAGACCTTAGAGGCATGTAACTGGTGATAAAAGTAATTACTTTTAAAAAAGAGTATAGCTACTGAAACTAATAGTAATTCAAGTTCAGAAACTAGGAAACCATGTCAGCAAACAGATACTACTACTCCAGAAATGAAATCTGTTAACACTGATACAACCCAGAAACAAAATCAAGGGAAAAGTAATTCAGAAACTAAGTGTATGAAACAGACAAATGACTGTGAAATATCACTTGATAAAGAATCTTTGAATGATGAATTTCCTTATCTAGATAATGATCAAGGCATACCTGCTGATCGGATAAGAATAGCTATAAGTCAGAAAAATCGTGAAAAGCCAACAAAATGTTTCAACAATAAAAAACCCTGTCAACTGCAACAAAATAAACAAGCATACTTCACTACAGTACAAGATGAATTTTTATAAATCAGATTATACTGGAGAATATGTTGACAATATGGGCAGGTGTACGATGGGGGTTGGTAATGTGGATCACTGTCACCCAGGGTACTGCCACATTGCTTTTTTGTCATTTGTAATAAAGATCCGTGTGTAGACTCGGACAAGTAATGGGGCAACTATCTCCCCTGTTGACACACAAGCAGATACCTCGGAGTACTCAAGTGAATCTTATCAGAACTATTTTTTGGCCAACACTATGCTAACAATGCCAAACGTTGGACACTTACACCCTCCAATGAAAGTAAAATTGTGACAACACAGATGAAATGCCTTAGAAGAGCTGCAGGAGTTTCAAGGAAAGACAGAATACGAAATCATGAAATCAGACGAATGCTAGGAATAAAGCCAGTCTTACAAGCCATCACAGAATAACTAATTAAGTGGTTTGGACACCTAACAAGAATGCCCAGGTACTATCTGCCAAAGCCAGCCACACTAAAACGTTACAACGGGTATAGAGCGAGTGGAAGACCTCGGAAAATATGGAGTGATGGCATTAAGAACAGCCTTACAGAAATGAACATCAGTCTTAATAGTACTCTTGACAGAGCTCATCAACAAACATTACATCTCCCCCGACACTTCGATGAGGTACAAGGTGGAGGAGAAGAAGAAGAAGAAGAAGAAGTATACTCAGACCGTGTTTATCTATTTGTGTTTAGGGATAGACATACCTGTCAGGAACCTACCAATGAATCAAATGCCTTCACGGTAGTAAAGTAGGTTTTTGACAACTGTCTCTTTTTATCTCTTTTCATTTAAACTGGCTACACTGGATCTTCAACAATTTTTTTGTTGTTGTAAATACCTTTAGGATACATAGGGTTTTCCAGTCCATCTTCTGATTCATACTTTTTACAAGCTGTGTCCTATTGCCCTATTACACTCCTGATGTGGCTACCAGAAAATATGGATTCTATCAAAGATGTGAATGTTGTCTTCCAGAAGCTTGTTCATTGTCTATGTCAGTGTACCACACACAGACACACACAATGTACCACACACACAGACACACACAATGGATAAGCACATCCACCAGATGGTAGATACGGGCTTCTGGGGGGGGGGGGAGGGGGAGTTAACTATGAAAATGTTAAATAGGTACTCATGGACCAATACAGGCAATAGTCATTATAAAGAGATGAGTTACTTAGTGTGGCAGTTCTCTCTCAAAGGTGTCTCTATGACATGGCTAAAAGTGTGTAACCATACAGAACACCTGGGCTTTTCAGCTGTTAGGTTATATATTAATGTATCTGTAAACTTATATGTCAGATTAGTTGCAAATGAGACTTACAGAAGCCAACAGATCCATTTCATGATCACGTTTCTGCATTTGTTCAACTGTGTTTTCCCACTGAGATAAAAGCTCTTCTCTCTCAATGTGAGCACGACGGAAGTCATCAGCAATTTTGTCCAGTTCAATCTGTTGGAAATTAGTATACAGTAACAATGAACAATATCAAAATAGAAAAAGAAAAAGCAAAACAACAGTACTTGCAAAAAATATCTTGTCATTTTTAGAGTTATTCATTAAAGATAAAAACTGTTCTATAGTTATAAAGTCATGAAGTTGGCAGACTTTCACATTTACTATTTTCATGATTTAAGAATCAAAATCATAACACACCTGACATATCCATCAATGCTCAGTCTCCCACAGTAAATGTCATATGGTGTAGATACTAACTGTTTTCATAGCACACTGATAATACACGTCATACTCTTTCCCTCATTACTTCCCTCCTTTCAGGATCCACTTCTGATTGCATGTTCACATATTCTTACACTTGCTATTTCATCTAACATGTCTTCTATTAGCCTTCATTTATAAATGATCTTCAGAGTGTCTTCTTTGTTGGTATGAGTGTTCCTGTAGCTTTCACTTTTGTAGCAACAAATCTGCTCATTCATTCCTCTCGCTCTCTGGCAACTTTATTTTTGGCTATCCACTTCAGAGCTATAGTGACTGACCCCACTTTAATCCTCATGCTTGAAGTTGTAAACAAAAAGGCACCCTTTTGTTCTGCCATGACCTTTCCCTTCACTCTAGTTGAAAACCACAGGCCAGACCTTTAACCCCATAATGTACAGAACCATCATTGTACACTATTTCGTCAAGCCCAGCATTTTCATCATTCAGTTGTACCTCTAATTCTGCCACACTGTGCACTACTCTCTACATTATTTTCTTAATGGGACAATGACCTGATGGATTCTGCCATTGTCTGTATTTGCTTGACTGAGGCAGCCAGCTTGATGGTATCTTCAGCTAGTGCCATTCATTACTTTCCTTTCTTTAACCAGCCTCCTCTAAAATAATTCAGACTGACATGCAGCAAATCTTTCATCATTGGCTTGTGCCCATGACAGTCTAGATTTTACCTACATGCAACAATTCACATTCCTTTATTCTGAATCTGTTCAAGTGTTGCAAACTGTGAAGTAGATAGTGATACAATTTATAGGCCGTAATCAATTACATAAAAGTGCCAGGACATTGAACAATAAGATCAATTCTCTCTGTTCCATATGTGTTGCCACCATAGTCTTCAGTGCTGGTGGAAGTTCTAGTATAGCTGCAGGTGCCCGAGTGTCTAGACAGGACTAAAAGATTTGACCTGCCTGAAGTGTCCCAGAGGCTGAGCCAGAAGCTGACTCAAGGATCACAAACAACAGATGAGTGGATATCAATCCCCTTTTTTCAAAAATGACATCAACTCCCATGTCGACCAGCCTTGAGTGGGTACCAGGTGCCGTCCTGGGAAGTAAAGGTGGCTGGCATGATGCTGACCACATCAGCCATCTTGTGTCGATTGGTCTATAAAAATATAGGTCTAGCCCTATATGCCTAAAGGCGTGGAAAAGGGACCTTTACTTGACTATATATATATATATATATATATATATATATATATATATATATATATATATATATATATATATATATATATATATATATATATATATATATATATATATATATATATATATATATATATATATATATATATACATACAGACACTGACTTCTCCTGTCTGGATGAATTCTGTTGGTATCTCATCACAGCCTATTATGCCCTATACATTTATATAGGTCATATAAATATGATCAAGGGGGCTGAATGGTCTCAAAAAAGGCGTCCTCCTCGAGTGCTGGAGGCCCCAGTAGAGGCTTGGATTTTTTCACGTGGAATTCAGGTAATTTCCCCTGGTCTCTGGCTAGTAAGATCGGACGCCCGTGTGTATTGTTGCACACATTTTAAAAAAATCTCTTGGCATTCAGAAATCAAAAAGAGTAGCCAATTGGCACTGCCCAGGCAATTTTTAGAGTTATAAATCTACCCAAAGCATTCCAAGATCTTCACCGGTGCTACGGAGGTCATGCACTGCGCTAAGATTTTTCCAACTCAGGACGGAGTTAGAAGTAGATCAGAGAGCACATGAGTTACTACCCTTGGGCCAAGATTTTGATCTGTTGCATCAACATAAAATATATCAATATATAAATATGATCAGTATAACATTCCCATAACCCTTCCGTCAACCACCTTTAGCAGCCAGTTTGTTTTGACAGGTTGATAATGCCCCCACCCCCACAAACATCTAGAATTAGGGTGGCTAATAGAGAGAGAAAATATTACTGAAGTAGAATACATACTAAATGAAAGGAGAATTTATATATTCTTGTGTCCCTAAACAATTACAGATCCATCACAGAATTAAAACAGAAACAGTAAAAGGTGGATGATAAGAAAACAATAACTACAGTACATTGTACTGCAGTAAAAAGATACATACATGAAGAACATCAGAAAGTAAGAGGACAGATAAATGAATGGATGACATAAGAGAAAATATTAAACATCAAAAGTAAATTAGAAACAAATATACCAACTTGTGAAGTTATTGTGGTTGTTATCTCAAAATGCAGTTGGAGTTTCTTCTTTGAAGCTTCTTCCATTAACTTCTCCATGCGACAGGATAGTTCCTGTAGATATTCACAAATTGAACATTGCAGAACAGATTGTTGTCAATGCACGAGATACGCTGTTCACAGACTGCTCTTACCTGCCTCCCAGTTTCAAACCTCAGCTGGCTAGATCATCATGAAATTTGGTCAACCTTGGGAGGCAGGATAAAAACATGTGTACACTCTGACTCTCTACACAAAGTGCTGCAATGGTAATGTGTACACTCTGAGTCCCTAGGTAAAGTGCTGCAATGGTAATGTGTACACTCTGAGTCCCTAGTTAAAGTGCTGCAATGGTAATGTGTACACTCTGACTCTCTACACAAAGTGCTGCAATGGTAATGTGTACACTCTGAGTCCCTAGTTAAAGTGCTGCAATGGTAATGTGTACACTCTGAGTCCCTACGTAAAGTGCTGCAATGGTAATGTGTACACTCTGAGTCCCTAGTTAAAGTGCTGCAATGGTAATGTGTACACTCTGAGTCCCTACGTAAAGTTATGCAATGGTAATGTGTACACTCTGAGTCCCTACGTAAAGTGCTGCAATGGTAATGTGTACACTTTGAGTCCCTACGTAAAGTTCTGCAATGGTAATGTGTACACTCTGAGTCCCTAGTTAAAGTGCTGCAATGGTAATGTGTACACTCTGAGTCCCTAGTTAAAGTGCTGCAATGGTAATGTGTACACTCTGAGTCCCTACGTAAAGTGCTGCAATCGTAATGTGTACACTCTGAGTCCCTAGGTAAAGTGCTGCAATGGTAATGTGTACACTCTGAGTCCCTAGTTAAAGTGCTGCAATGGTAATGTGTACACTCTGAGTCCCTAGTTAAAGTGCTGCAATGGTAATGTGTACACTCTGAGTCCCTAGGTAAAGTGCTGCAATGGTAATGTGTACACTCTGAGTCCCTAGTTAAAGTGCTGCAATGGTAATGTGTACTCTCTGAGTCCCTAGTTGAAGTGCTGCAATGGTAATGTGTACACTCTGAGTCCCTAGGTAAAGTGCTGCAATGGTAATGTGTACACTCTGAGTCCCTAGGTAAAGTGCTGCAATGGTAATGTGTACACTCTGAGTCCCTAGTTGAAGTGCTGCAATGGTAATGTGTACACTCTGAGTCCCTAGTTAAAGTGCTGCAATGGTAATGTGTACACTCTGAGTCCCTACGTAAAGTGCTGCAATGGTAATGTGTACACTCTGAGTCCCTACGTAAAGTGTTGCAATTGTAATGTGTACACTCTGAGTCCCTACGTAAAGTGCTGCAATGGTAATGTGTACACTCTGAGTCCCTACATAAAGTGTTGCAATTGTAATGTGTACACTCTGAGTCCCTAGTTAAAGTGCTGCAATGGTAATGTGTACACTCTGAGTCCCTACGTAAAATGCTGCAATGGTAAAGTGTACACTCTAACCCCCTACATAAAGTGCACACAATGGTAACTTCCTAAACGCTGGAGGGCAGTACAGCTCACGTGGAGGACAGCAGAGTGGCTTGCATTACTTGCTGAGACCAGGTATTAGCCTGTCCTTTATGGTTCCTATATAATATTGTCCTCCTGTCAGCCAATATTTAATTTTTACTACTTGTGCATTCAATTCACCAAACATACACATATATAGCAAAATTTTATTTTACATAAAACCTGAAAATCACTGGCTCTTGCAGTACATGTAGAAAAAGTATTAAAGAGAGAAAAGAACTGCAAAAAAATAGATCTCTCTAGGAATGAAAAGTTAAAGTAAAAGCTGTCTTAAATATAAAAAATCAAATTAAAATATGTGATAAACAGAATTAGTTAAGCCACAATGTATCTTAATTCATTTGTATTGATGTCTGTTTGACCTGTACTTTTCCAATTTGATAAGACTCTACAGCAATAGCGAGTAACTTATGGTGGTGATCTTATATTTTTAGTCACAAACTAAGAATGTTCTTTCTTCTTTAGCAATGAGAAAAAGGAAGAAGAGGTAAATCTTATCATTATAATCCATACATAAAGTAACACAAAGGATAAGCAGCTAACTAAATACAGTAAATATACCACCTTGATTTTGCCTTCATCCTGTCTGGTGTATTTCTGCAACGTCATAGCATCTTCATCCCTTCTAGTTGACTCTTCTAGCCATGCCTCCAATGTCTGCTGGTCCCAGTTCATCTGTGCCTTCACTGTCTCCAGGTTCTGTGTTTGCTTGAAGATTTTATTCTAGATCAAAGTAGAAATTGCACCTTAACGTGGAGGTCAAGCATAGCGAAAGGTTTTCTGCTAGATTAAGCAGTTAATGAATTTGTTTTTAAATAATTTACCTTTGAAGTATATATATCTTCTTTTTGGAATAATAAAGGAAGCAAATGAGAAGGCAGTCATTATTAAGGCATTTCTTTTTTTAACTCTTTGAAGACCAGTAGCCAGTTAACTGTCTTTTGAAGTTATCCCTATCGGACGGTCGCCAGTATACTGGCGTTTCACAGAGACACTCTTATTTTGTTCCGTTTGTGGGGGGGAAAAAAAGGTCAAGAACTGTTCATACTGCTTTGTCGTTGATGAATCTCTGACGGATGGTGACAATATTCTTGATATTATGATTGATATCTGAGTGACAAACCTATTGGTGATAATTTAGTTTAGGATCTGAAAACTGAACAAAACATTTCAATCGAAACATATAATATATTAAATTGAAGAGAAATGAGAGCAGAATAAATCTAAGCTATTTAAGTGTCAGTATAACAACAAAATATTATTAAAATCACACAACATTCAAGGATGTTAGACACATATAAAGATTATTTACACAAAAAGTGTTGTGCTTACCTTATTTTTTACTTGTTCAACACATTGCTATCCATTTATAAGAATACACACGCCTTCTCTGTTCAATTACGTATCAGCTAGTTTTTATTTGAAACAATTAATTTAAATACTTTGGAAATTATAATCATTTTTCTATTAGGTCAGAAAATCAGGAAAACAACTGATTGAAGCAGATGATCCAATTGAAATATTTTGTTATATCTTCACCCTAATCTTAACTATATGCTAAAGGTTTAGCACATGTATCATCAATCACAATATCAAGACTATTGTCTCTATCTGGCTGATATTCATCAACGACAGAGTAGACTTATCCCTTTTCCTTTGCTATAGAAAAATCAAGTAAAAATTGTATCACATCTAAAAAAAAAAAACATTTACATTTAGAAAGTGACACAAGGGCTATGCTAAACTTTGAAAATGAAAGGGCTTTGTGTCATTAATTCTAGTTTTTCAAAGCATGTTCATATAAATCTGTTTTTCCAACAAAAGAAACAATATTAGAGTGTCTCTATGATGCGCAACTATAGTGGCTAAAAGTCCGGGTGGATTCCAAAAGTAGTCAATAGTCCGTAAAGAGATAAAATATTAATAACATCAACAAAATACTCTTTGCTGATGACCAGGACTTGACAGCAGCTTCAGCCATGAAACTACAACAGTATCAAACATCTATGAAGGAAAAATCTAAAAATAATAATATGAGAATCAATACTGAAAAGCCAGAAGTATGTCAATAGGAAGAGAGATACAGAAACTAAATACAGCAATACAGGGCAATGGCATTACACAGTCATTTGAGTTTAAATATCTGGAAACAACATTTACCGACGATGGAAAAGTAAACAAAGAAATTAACATAAACTGAAGTAAAGCTTCTAGTCAAGGTGAATTTTTATTTTTCAGCCAGCATCTAACTGGAGTCTATTTTGGACATCTCAGAGTGTGAGTTGAGTCTGAATGTGATAGTCTGGTACAGATGTCACCTTCTAAAAAATTTGAAAACACTGTATCTTGTCCAGCAAACTGACAATGGTTTATTTAGTGCTCATAGAGACTCCACTCAGCATGCTCCCACAATGATATTAAGATCAACTTAGACAAAACAGAAGTGATGGCATTCACCAGAAAAGGAAGAACCACCAATATCAAAACTGACAAACATCAGTTAAAGCAGGTGAAGGACTCTACATGTCTAGATAGCATTTTTTCAGGGGGAAAAAGAATGAATAAAGAAAAACAATAAAGTTATAAAACAAATAGCATCTTTTTTTTTAAATGCAAGCATGTGAGTATGAATATTTTAAAAAAACCACTGTTCAACACAGTATTCTTACCAACTATTAGTGTCAAACATGGAAACTACCTTCAAAAGACAGAAGAAAAATAGTCATGACAGAAATGAAATATTTATGTATTATGCCAGGTGTAACAAGGAGAGATCAACTTAGATAATATAGATGATTTCAGGAGGACAGCTGGCACAGAACCAGTACTCAAATTTATCAGTAGACGGTAGATCAGATGGTTTGGACATGTAACAAGAATGGCAAGAGACAGGGCACCACAGAGGGCAATGTTATAACAGAGTCAGAGGTTGACCATTCAAAATATGGACAATAAAAATATCAGAGACATTGAAAAGCAGCAAATACGAAGCGAACAGAAGGGCCCATTTCAGATATCTCTTCCTGTCATGATAAAAGTTAAAGTTAGTTATGTATCCTTTACAGGACATTGCAGAACCAACCCCAGATATTTTCGCTGTTTGTGTTGTTGTTTTTTTAAGGCAAATTTTACATTTAGTAGTTTGCCATTGCTTTCTGAACAGTAAGCTTTCGGTACCACTGTTAAAACCAATGGAAGATAAATCGTCCCCAGCTGGAATCGAACCAGGCACCCGGGCAGTATGAAGCGCTTTTGCAACACTCAAGCCATAGATGCCGACCCTGTGGCCTGATTCTGTGAGGAATTGTAACACCTTAAGACAATCCTGATCAGCACAAAGAAACATCTTATATGAAACATCTTATATGAAACATCATATATGAAACATCTTATATGAAACATCTTATATGAAACATCTTCATTCCCACTCTATGCCAATAGTATTAGACACTGTCACTCACAACAAACTCTGATCTGGAAGAGTTGAGTTGAGTCAAGCATTGACATCACAGCACTCGGGGCATTCCCATGTGTGCTCCATCCTCATCTTCAGCAGCCAGCGTAGAGTTCCAATACTGATGGTACCGGTCACAATTTGGTTATATGTCTGTCATGCCTTTCGTCTGAGTGTAGTGAGCCGGGCAGACCCTTTTGTTACACCAGAGTATCCAGACAGCTAAGGCAAAGAGAACCGACCTGCACGTGATATGGCTGGTCCCAGCCAACGTCCATAAGCTATTGTGGCAGGCCCTTTGCATGTTCCACATACCCACACAGATCACTGAAATGATCAAGCAATATTTCTCACTTCGCCATACACTTCTCTACCCCCGTGTTTACTATGAGATGGGCTGAACTCCAGGTTGTGATAGCAATGGGATATACAATTCACCAAAATTTTTCAAAATGGCCATGCAGGTCATGTTAGACGCAGCTGCTGGCTACAGGCAAGGCCTTCAAATGAGGGACCACTGGATGCCATCACTTCGCAACTATCATAACGAGCAGTGAGGATGGTACCCGCACGATTCTGAAGAGGTTGGACTGTGTTGTCGAATGGTGTGACATGCAGTTAAAACCACAGAAATCAAGAAGTTTGTCCATCCTTAAAGGTAAAGTGGTGGCAACCAGTTTCACTGTGGCAAAGAAAAGGATCCCCACGGTTCTAGAGGAACCGGTGAATTGTCTGCGATTTGAAGATATCTGACAGAGAAGAGGTCGAACGGATGCATGAGTTTGCTATCGAGTGATGGAGGCTGATCAGGAAGTTCAAGGTCCGGTGTCTCCAGTTCATGTTGATTCCCAAGCTCCTCTGGCCGCTGATTGTATACGAGGTAAGCATGACTGCAGTGGAAAATATAGAGAGAAAAAATCAACACAGCCATGAGGAAATGGCTGGGAGCACAACCTTGTCTGACTGATGTGACTCTCTATTGCAAGCAGACTATGTTGGTACTTCCGTTCAAATCAGTAATAAAAGAGTTTAAAGTCGGCAAGGTAAGACTGTGCGTGTCTTTAGACCCCATGGTGGCAGCTGTCCAGTCTGCTCTTAAGACAGGTACGAAATTAAAGGTCATCGATGCGATAGAATGTGCTTAGAAAGCACTGATATTGAAGGAAGTCATGGAAAACGAAACTCGAGCACAATAGTCACAGCAAGGCCAGTGAATGGGCCTCAAAAGCACCTTGCCATGAATACTCACATGGGGTAAGATCTTGCGAATGGCTCCACTGCGGCTGAGCTTTGTCATATCTGCTTATGATGTATTTCCATCTGGTACCAACATGGTCAAATGGTGGGCGGTCACAGACTGATGTAACATGAGCGCAATTCGGGACTTTCCCTCTCCTCGCCAGTCGTTATGCGAAATGTCGCTCGTTAAGCAAGTCATTTTTTTTTACAATTTGTTTTGCTCGTTATGCGAATTACTCGGTATGAGAGGTACTTGTTAAGCGAGGTTCTTCTGTACAAGTAAATTAGATCCCGAAAAGGGATTTAATATAGTCCATATTACCAACAACAACAAAAGACGGCATGCACATGTTCATGCACACAAACTTATACATAAACACACACACACACACACACAGAGAGAGAGAGAGAGAGAGAGAGAGAGAGAGAGAGAGAGAGAGAGAGACATAGAAGTAAGCCTTGAAAAGGTTTAGATTTGAAAGGAAAACATTGTTATATTTTGATAAGAAGAACTCTACAGGGGAGCATCCACAGTAGGGGTCTAGCGATCATCAGTAGAAAAATCCTTTGTTGACGATTGTTATGGCCCATTACTTCCTAGACAATCTCGGAAAGGGCCTGACCTGGTTCATGACCCCAGGCTTCAATCAACCCCTGCTGCAATTTATCAGACTCTTGGACAGAGACAAGATGATATGGCCACTTGCAACAGGTGTTGTGAGATTTGGTGTTATATTCTCACTGCGGTAGCAAATTAGATCAGTCTGCTACCTTAACGATTGGTTTATCAGACAGGTGTTAGAACCAAAGCCCAACCCCCTGCAACATTCCGTTGCATCTAAAGCCATCTCAAAGCACTTTTAGTAGCTTCGTCCAGTTGTTTTAGTGACAGTTTACGCTTTTTCCTCTCAAGCCCAGCTGCTTTAGCACATTGTATGTGAAAGTGGAGATAAGACCTCTTGTGCTTACCTCGACTGTAAAGATTTTAACTGTGTACGCTTCGTCACTCCTCAGATCCGCCACAAGCTTACCGTACTTTACCAGTTTGTGCAGGAGATTTTCCTCCATCAGCGACTTGTACAGCATGGTAAACTTTATCAGGATGAGCTGTCATTTTTCCGTAGAGTGCAGAGCTACAAGTATGTCTGGTCTCAAGCCAGTCTTCTGGCTTGACTCTGGGTACTTTTCAAAACCAGGCAGGTTGACAGCCAGTAACCAGCCTCTTGGACAGTCAAGTGTTGATTTAGCGCACGCAACCTTGTTGACTTTACCTTTAGATTTCTTCCCAATCTTGAGGAAGCGCATGTGGGTTACAGTAAGACTGGCCCTTGCGTTGGCTCTCATCCTAGCTATCCCCTTAACTCTTTCAGGACTTTGCTGGGGGCCAAGTATATCGTCCCTGGCGTAGGCCTTTTATGCGCATTGACAAAACGCTGGAGCATCTGCTTAGCTCTCCAAAGTGGACATGGCAGGTCAGTGACCGCCATGTCAGTAGCATCGTAGTGTCGCTTGTGATCACACATTTTCTCAAACTTTTGCTATATTGTGATATATGTACATGAATCCTCCAGGCCTACAAGATGACCTCTCTGAGGAAATTAAGTTCATCAAGATCCAGTTTCTGCCTCCCAACACCACTCCGTTACTCCAACCCATGGACCAGCAAGTTATTTCTAATTTAAAGAAGCTCTGCACTAAAGCACTCTTCGAGCATTGTTTTCATGTGACTGAAGGGACCAACCTCACTCTCAAAAAGTTTTGGAAAAATCACTTCCACATTGTTGCCTGCCTCAAGATGATCAACAAGGCGGGGGAAGGGGTTACCAAGAGAACCCTAGCTTCTGCTTGGAAGAAGCTTTGGCCGGAGAGCGTTGGCGATTTGTGACTTTGAGGGGTTCGAGACAGTACCTGTGGCACCTGTAGTCAATGAGATTGTGTCTTTGGCCACTATCATAGGATTGTTGGTGGATAACAGTGATATCGAAGAGCTTGTGAAAGAGCACAGCCAGGAGCTGACCGCCCAAGAGCTTATGGAGTTGCATTGTATTTCACAGTAAGAAGTTTTGGAGGAAAGTATGTCAGAGGAGGAGGTAACAGAAAAGCAACAATCTTCTGGCGAAATAAGAGAAATGCTGAAAGCATGGCAAATTGTTGCATCTTACATTGAGAAGCATCACCCTATTAAGGAAGTGGCTATGCACATTGTACATTTATTTAAGGATAATGCTGTGTCGCATTTTCGCCAAATTTTGAAGCGTCAGCAAAAACAAATGTCTCTCTACATCTTTCTAGTAAAAAAAAATAATTAGCTATGTATCTTAATTATTTCAACTTTTTTTTCTGCAAATTGAATTCGTATTCCAGGTGGGTTCGTTTCGCGTTTCAAGAAAAGATGAAGATGATTCCCTTTCCTTAACAATATGTATATAATTTTCTTTGAATAAACGTTATACAGGGCATTTTGTGAGTATTTTTTTCGACATGGAAAGCATTATCGTATTTTACATTAATTTAAATGAGAAAATTGTTTCGCAATAACGAGTGTTTCGCTTAACGAGTATGATTCTGGAACGAATTATGCTCGTTAAGTGAGGTTTCACTGTAATTTGTTAAAGTGTGTGATTAGGAGAATTACTCCTTTCTGTCCTAACTTGTAACGTAATTCTAGAAGAACACTTTCTTACCAGTCTCTCATCAGTCTGAATAATGTCTCAGACTATTGTTCTTCTTTTATCAAGCTAACTTCTGGAGACTGTCATATATCATTAGGACTTGAGATTTTCAAAAAACAAATGCTAGAAAAATCATATTTTGCATTATCTTAAAAGTTCATCAATGCTTTACCCAACCCTTTCGCCCCACAAATGCTAAAACATTGGTCATGAACCAACGTCAATTCAAAGAAAACAATTTAAAAAAAAAAAATTATTTAATAACAGATTTTATACAGGTCACATATTTGGAAAAAAAAAGTTATTTATCTACATGTTTGAATTGTTTAAAAACAAAAATATAAATAAAATGGTAAGCAACGATAAAAATATGTATAATGTGACTCATGCAGTAACCCTGTGACATCTATCATTGAGGCTTACAGGAAAACCTGACATCAACTTCCCTTTAAATGGGTCTCTGGGGTCATAAGGTACAACCCCCCCCCCCCCCCCCATTTTTAGGTATTATAGTTAGATCCTGGACTATTAAACACTGTGCAGGCACACCCAGAAACAAATGAATTTGGCTACACTTTTTGAGAAAACAGGTTATTGCAGCCAGGTCGAAATATCTGCATATACAGGATTGTCTTTTCAACTAGAAATGACTAAATTTAGTCTTCTAGGGCGAAAGGGATACATGAAAATATTATTAACTTGGAAATGTAAATTTTAAAATGTCAAGAAGTTGTTTTATTACCTCAAATGCATTTTTCCTTTCTCTCAAATCATCCATCTCCTTCATTAGGCGTGCTATCTCTTGCCTGAGACGACCTTCCTCTCTTTCTGCAATTTTAAGCATATGATCTTCTGTCTGTATCTCATTCTGTCTTGCACTGACCAGGCCCTAGAGGACATTGCAATAAAAGACAAATACAAGAGAGTGATAAGTTGGGTTATCCTAGAGTTATGAGTTATGTGTCATCTTCACAGCACTCTGGTGACATCCATAGTTGAAGAACAAAAAAGTAAAGATCTTTTTTCACACCTTTTTCGTATCAGGTAAATGGGAAGAGCACCCATATTTTTTACAGACCATAGGCACTAGGTGGGTAATGTGGTCAGCATAACGCCGGCTGTCTTTACTTCCCCAGGACAGCCATCCTGGTACCCATTTTAGCCTGGGTCGACCTGCGACATTCTATACCATGATAAAAGTCCATGCAGCCAACAGTGGGTTTTGATCGCAGTACGTTGGAATTATGAGTCGGACTCGCAACACCGAAACCACAGACGCTGCGGTAACATCCATAGGTGCTCAGATTTCCCCCTCACCATACACATCAGCATCTTGCGGTTAATAGTTCCAGTTCTATGCTGGGTGGCAAGGCATCACTTGTTTTGTAAATGACATTCTTAGAAGGCTGTAGAAATTATGACAATTCTTTAGCATTCATGTGTTTTTGTCCCCAATTATGATTGATCTGTTACTTAATTGAAGGGTATGTTTTGGGTAGGCTTCAATAAACATTGTTCCATTTGTAAGAAAGACTGTTTCTTTTAATTGAAAGTTTCTTACAGTAACTTGATTTATTGCTATATAGTGCATTACTCATTTCATATACTTAATTAAAGTTTATTTTTAAAATAATTCTTTGATTATTAATTTATTTATTTTGAAAGCAATTATATCTCCAGATTCACCCTATACTTGTGTTCATGTGACTTTGTCAAACATTATTAAATTTACTCTTGTCATCTGAGCTTTAAGATATATATTCTTTTTATGCTAAAGGCTTTTTCTCTGAGCTCAGTTAATCTTCATGATAAGAGGGAATCATAGGGAATCTCAAGGCAAAAGTAAAATCCTGCCAAAATAAATCTTGACAATATATAAGATGATAAAATTATGTTTATTATAATATTTACCATACTTTACCAGCTTTAAGCTGTTAATTTCAGCTGTTAATCAAAATATTAAAAAATTTAAAAAACATATTGTAAAAGTAAAAGTAAATAAAAATGGAACCAGTAGTATACCTGTGTGTACTGAAGTTCTTGTCGCACATTTCTCAGGTGTTCACTCATAGCACCTATACGTTCTTCAGTCTCTTCCAATTCATTTTCATTTCGGACAAGCAATGTCTGCTTTTTCTTAACCTGAAGCAGAACAGGAACATAAATAACTCTCAGTACAACGGAATTAAATAATTGCCAGTGTAAATATTTAGATACAAAAACAGTAACATATAGATAAAATTAAATTTTTATAGTTTGTAAAGGAATAAAAATCATAATGATAAGAACAGCATTTACAGACAAAAAATAAACTGTCATAGACACAAACAATATACAACTTTATCTACAGAAAAAAATGCTCTCTTTGTACATCCGGCCAGCTGCATTATGATCTTCTGATTTGGTAACAAAAAAAATTACATAAAATAAATGAACAAATAATGCTATTAAATGACAACAATCAGCTAATTTTAAAAAGGCATAGGTTAAAAAAAAGTCTACATAACTGAGCAAGAAAAGCTTCCGAACCCTATCAAGGAGAGTACTGAAACAAACATTTTGCTATCCATCACAGACCCCAGAGAAAACATTACTTTAGCTTATCTGCATTGGCCAGTCTCCAGAAGGCATATTTACTGGTTTCTGTACTGCTTTGTAATACTGTGATGTTTAGATGACCTGGATATTAAATAATTTACCTAAAATAACTAATGAAGGTATGAAGCTTTCTGAACCTTATCAATGGAACTGTGGCCATATTAAACTTGTCATGTGGTTTTTATGAATCCAGTAAGAGTGTGAACAATAGAGGCCCTGATTATATTCATGATTATTAGATGTTGCTTCAGTATGATCAATAGATATTGAAATGTTACCTTCTTTCTTATTATTTTAACCAATAGTACTTCTGGGGGTTCTACAAGAATGTTTCTTCATCTTTACTGTGAAACATAGTTGGAGGCTTTGTAAATTGTGGGTTAGTCTTCAACTAGATATTTTCCAGGTGTCCACATTTTCTATTTCAGTGGGTCCCACCTACCATCTAGTTCCCACAACAGGAATTGCTGTCTGCTTAAAATTTATATAATATCCTAGGACAAAACTCTTAGATAAAATTATAGTCAGGCCACTTCAGCAGTTTGGCATTCCTGAGTTAAATCTTTGAAGACTAGTCACCAGTTAACTGGCTTTAGAAACTATCCCTCTCGGACTAGTCGCCAGTTAACTGGTGTTTCATAGAGACACTCTAATTTTGTTCCGTTTGTGGGGAAAACAAACTTTTATGAACAAGTTTTTGAAAAATTTTGATTAATAACAGGAAATCCTTTCATTTGCAATGTTCTGCATGGCTTTTGCATCATTTTCTGATTTAAAAAGAATTATTTAGAAGTGATACAGTTTTTATGTGATTTTTTTATAATAAATGACAAGAGAAAAAGTCTAGAACTGTTCATACTGCTCTGTCGTTTAGGAATCTCTGCCAGATGGTGACAACAGTCTTGATATTATGATTGATATCCAAGTGACAAACCTATTGGCAATAATTTAGTTTAGGATATAAAAACTGAACAAAATATTTCAATCGGATGAATGTTTCGATCAGCTGTTTTTCCCCGATTTTTGGTTGTTGTGAATTTGGACATGTCATACAAAAATGATCTTAACATCCAAAGTATTAAAATTAATTGTTTCAAATAAATACTAGCTAATACACAATTGAACAGAAAAGGCATGCATTCGAAGAAATGGATAGCAATGTTGTTGAACAAGTAAAAAAAGTAAGGCAAGCACAACATTATTTATGTAAATAATCTTCATATGTGTCTAACATCCTTAAATGTTGTGTGTTTTTAATAATATTTTGTTGTTATACTGACATTTAAATAGTTTAGTTTTATTCTGCACTCATTTATCTTTAGCCGAAAATATACCCTAACAGGGCCTCAGTCACAAGTAAATTCCGGACCTATTTACGGCGACTATACAGTCGCCTAAAGTATCTCCCGCGCAGCTATGCGCTGCGTGGAACAGGGCTAAACTAGATGGCTGGGGTTCATGAGCAGTAGCTACCGCATCTCCTGCAGCTGCCTTTATTTTATTTGCTCATGACTCCTGGCCATCTAGTTTAGTCCCGCGGTGCAGGAGATACTCTCGGCGGTGGCGGTATAGTTGCCGGAAAGAAGTCCGCAATTTACATGTGACTGAGGCCCTGTTAAGGTATATTTTCGGTCTCGATAATTTGGGACCATTGAAGATAGCTTTCTTTTCTTTTTGTGTGACACATACCCTGAGCCTCTACTGTGCTATCATTCCACTGGCCCAGGTCATGCTTCACTCTCTTCTTCACCAGCAGACACTGACCAGGTCTTCCTTGTCCAGTAAGAATTATTTAACTAAGGCAGCTGAGAGACATATCTGAGTTAAGGAGTGATCGCTTTTTTATATGTCTATAAGTGTAGTAAAAAATAACGATCCTGACTAGATAACGCTAATTGGCTATTCAATGAATAACGGTCCCAAATTATTATTAATAAAAATCTTAATTTTCTGGTGTCGTTAGCTCTAAACACGGAAACTACTTAACCGATTGCTTTCAAATTTCTACACAACGTTGCCTCTGACTCAAAGCGTTATTTTTTGTCATAAAATAGCACAAATCACAAATGACGTAGCTCCAGCAACAATCAAATCATTATTTGTTTCGTTTCCAGCCCGTATTTATTATTAAAGAATTGGCCACCTTTGTGCAACACCGACCGTCGCATTATTATTATATACTTTTATTTCTCCAACATGCTTGGGTATTCAGTAGCGCAGTTAGTTGTAAGCATTTCGCTTTTGTTATTAGAGGTTCGATTCCCCGCTAGGCTATATAATTTTTTTTTTTTTGCCCCTAACTGGGTGGCTGCCACGTTTTGTTGTGGTTTATAGCTAGGCTGCAGTATCTACGCTTTTTGTTCCGTTAGAATTTGGGGTTTACAGCTAGCCTGCGATAGCGAGCGACGTGATGCTCAATGTTCATGTTCGTTCGCCCTTGAGAGGGCGGTTGGCACGTTGTGTTGTGGTTTACAGTTACGCTGCGATATCTGACCTAAAGTCTTCAGTCTTCGTAGGTTGTATTAGATTTGTATAATGGGTGTTGCATTCCAAAGGGGCATTACCCCAAACGTTGTGTTGTTGTTTAAAGCTAAGTTGCGGACATCTGCGCCTTACGACGCCCTAAGGACTCCGATTTAAGTACAAGTCCATATTAGCCCCCCCCCCCCCCCCCCCCCCCCCCCCCACCGCAGTTTCATTCGATCAAAAACTATTCGTTACTGACAGACATTTGTTAACTAAGAAGGCTTACGGTCCAGTTTTGGTTTGGGGTCGGACAAGGGATGCCAAGGTTAATTAACATCGTCACTTTGGACCAGGACGAGTGTGGGTTTTTTATTTCCGCTATTTGTGAGTATTCTTGTATATTTTTTTTTAAATCACGGAAGTTTTACTGTGGGTTCCTATCACTGGTTTAGTTGATGGAGTTTTTTATCGGGGACACACTTAAACTAAAAACAGTCCGTGGGGACAGCATGCAGCGCAGTACAAGTTACCCGGTGGTGATGGTAGTGGTAGCTACTGGTACTCGAACGACCTGTACAGACAGTAGTTACAGTTTTGTGTTGTTGTTGTGACGGTGGTAACAAACAATATGGTAGTGTAGCAGTAGTACTGATACTCGATGGGGGTGATGTGGTAGCTGTTACAATTAACTGCGAGAGCCACATTTTTTACTTTCTCATTTCTTACCATTCATTAATGCTAATAATCCATCTGTCTCCGGGTAGGACACGTGATAATGGTGAGCGCTCAGTTCAGTTCAATGCCTATTAACTAGGCCTAGCACGTTTATGAGTGACTTTCCCATCTTTTCAGCGAGGTTTACAGCTTGATATAGCGGGCCGACAATGATTATGTGGGTAATCTTTGTCGTGGGGGGGTTGGAACGCCGAGGTGGCAGGGGATGGCAGACACTGTTAACTGAGAGAGCTTAAAACGTTATTTTAAAGTTATAATTTTTTTAAATATTTATATTTTAATAATTTTGCAAAGTGATGATTTTTTAATTCCTTCGGAGAGGGAGATATGACTGGGTGGAGGGGAGAGGGACTGGGGTTGAGGGTTATGACAGACACTGTTAGTTGAGAGCTACTTTTTTTTTCCATGTCACCATTAGGGACCACAGCAACGTGTGGCAGGGCACAGCTAGTACCTTATAAATTGCGAACCTCTTCCGGCGACTACATAGCATACTGCTGAGCAAATAAAATGAAGGAAGCTGCATGAGATGCGGTAGCCGCTGCTCGTGAGTCCCAGCCATCTAGTTTAGCCCCACTCCGTGTGAGATACTCTCGGCGGTGGCGGAAGTCCGCAATTTACATGTGATTGAGGCCCTGTTGTAGGATTTATTTTACGACCTCGATAATTTGGGACCGTTATTCGGAAGATGGCCGGATTTTTGTAAGAAGTAAATATGGTCGGTTGTAAATTGACAACATAATCATTTGAATGCGGATAAGTCTAAAATACTAGGTAGGCACCATATTCCAGTATGGCTCATGAAACATGAAAAGTCCATTCCATTCCTTGTAAAAACATACCTCATTTTCTAAAGTTTTATTTTCCACATTAGCCACTGGCATTGCGAGACCTTCGTCCCACTCTATTTCTGCCAGGATCCCGTTGCGAATAACAGACATCGTGATAGATGTTAACTACCCTCAACAAAACTGTTGTTAAATGTTTGATCAAGTAAGTAGTATCTACATAACAAGATCAAGAACATAAAACGAATAGGACGAAAATCGAAACTCTTTTTTCTTGGCCACCTCGGCTGACAAGTGAAAGATTAAATTGTTTACAATCGCGTTGGATACCAGATGCCCGGATGTTAAGGGCCAGGGAAACTATTGGCTAAAGTGTCTATTTCAGTATAGCTGGGAAAAATAAATAGGATGCCTATGCCACGGCCGACTCGCTAGAATCATTGTGAGACTTTACATATATAATTTCAGGAAGACAACTATAACACCGCAATAGTTGAGTGAAATTTTTTCACAATTTCATCTCTCTCCAACCCCCAAAACTGTTTTCAGTTCTTTTTGGCAAAGCAAAATTGTAAAACTATAAATGGTGGTCTAAATGACGTTATGTAGAAAAGCTCGGACTCTTACGAGATTTAATGAAGTCGTTCCCATTAGGGATGCAACTTTAAGTTATTTTGGCCGGGTACCCTGAATATATCCGGGCCTATATATATATTTATATATATATATATATATATATATATATATATATACTATATATATATATATATATATATATATATATATATATATATATCTATATATATATATATATATATATATATATATATATATATATATTGCCTACAGCTGACCGGGTTTTCTGGGACCTTTCCTCACCCGCTTGGTGGCACTTTGTGTCATCGGTGTTTATCGCTTGTGTGATGTCCTGTGGTGTACAACATCTACCTACCTTAGGAGATATTAGTTTTATCGTCAACATGTGAGGTGCAATTTTTCGTTACTTTTGAAGCCCCACCCTGGCTTTTGCCGTTAGCCCTAAATGTAACAGTTGAACGAGGATTTCTGGGACCTCTCCGCTGGTGATCCTCATCCGCGTGGTGGCACTTTGTGTCACGGGTTATTTATGGCTTGTGTGATGTCCTGGTGATACAACTTACCTACCCTACGAGATACCCCTGGTCAAATTAGGAGGAACATGAATCAAGAGACAATAAACACGACATTTGGGGGGGGGGGGGCGGCAGAGTTAAGACACAGAATACACGGTATACAATGTCACGCTACCGCAGAACTCCATGTGACTGTAGCGTATGTAGAAGTCTTTACCAAAGATGCCTCAGAGAAAGAACTTGAGAGGGCATTTAGTTATTGTGGCAGCTTGCAGAGTGTGTTGGTGGCCAGAAATCCACCCGGATTCGCATTTGCTGAGTTTGAAGATTACAGAGATGCTGAAGATTCAGTCAAGAAATTGTATGGAACAACATTATGTGAGGTTAGATGTCAAGTAGAGCTATCCAGTGGTAAAGTTCGCCCTAAATTATGATTGCGTGGTGGCAGTGGTCCACTGAGAAGCTGGCGTGCTTTTCACCAGATGACAAGGGCTACGATTGTGGCCATATATGTCACTATGCATATGACTGTCCTCGAAGTCATGGTGGGGGCAGCAGATCCAGGTGCAGGGCAAGATCTTATGAGCGAAGCTTTTCCAGTAGAAGCAGAGACCGTCGCGACAGTCGTTCGAGGACAGATCTCCACAGTAGTTCAGTAGACTGTCTTAAAAAAGCCAAACCGGCGAGTAGTGAAGATGAATTTTATTCCACTGAGAGTGCTGTATGACGGTTTGAATGTTTCAGCCTTTTTAAATTGTTGCACTGGATTCGATATCAGTCTTTGATCAGCTTCAGTTGTAATATTGAGTTCATGTGTATGAATGGCAGGTCTTTTGTTCACCCAGTGTGCAATGATGTTGATTGTAATATAAAACCCTAACTGAAAAGCCTCGTTGCACGGCGCGCTACCTAAGTTGGTTAAAGCAGCTGTGGGGCGACTGTGGGGGAAAACTCCTTGTAGTCCGAGTTCACGCTCTGGGGTAGGCAGAAAAGCCACATAGTTCCCATACTACGGTTTCTGTCATGGAATCAATCCAATGTGTTGCGATAACCATAGCTCTGAGCCAAAGGGTTTACAACTCCTGGTTCCTGGATTTGAAAAAAAAAGGCAATGTTATCGTGGTCCTGTTTAGGAAGGGTGTGTTTTCAATTATGCTGAATCCAGTCCACCTAAGAAAACTGGGTATTCAAATTTCTCTGGGAGGGAAAGGTGGTTGAGATAGGTGTGTGTGTGTGTGTGTGTGTGTGTGTGTGTGTGTGTGTGTGTGTGTGTGTGTGTGTGTGTGTGTGTTTTGTATGTTGCTAATATTTTTGTAAGTCTGTTTTACATTCGTTGCCGTTTGTGAGTGGTATTGTTGTGTTTTTTGTGAGTGCGTTCAAATTTTATTTAAAGAACAAAAAAGGGAAAAACGAAACAGAGGAAGAAAGGTGAAAGTTCTGGAGCGGGGGAAATAAGGAGAGAGGGGACTCCACTCATTTATTCTTTCAACCGTCTGCAGCCAGAGATGATTCCGTCTTCTTTGATTGTTCTGTCTCTTCCGAGGCATTTTTGTGCGTACGTTACTTGTCTTCCTATTCTTGAGGGCTTTGCCAGTAGCAGATAGCACCGAACACAGTGGATTTTATTCTTGGCATGGGAATCTGTAGTTGTATGTGCCTCACATTCTGGACAGATCATATCCTTAAGGTGAGGCGCTGTATCTTCCTCCTCTGAGCTGGATGAAGACTCGTCTTTCACGGCAGCTGCGTCAACGTTGTTGATTTTTTCTTGAGTTCCTTGTTTGTGGGCTTTGTTATCTCTTTTTAGGGGTGTTGCTGCTGGTGACGTCTCGTTTGAGCTGACTTTTTGGCGGTTTCTTTTCTTGACTTTTCTCTTCTATTTGCGTCCGGTCTGCGTGTCCTCCTCTTCTGCTGAGGACTGTGTGCTTGTTAGGAGAACCTCCTTTTGACTGTCTTCCAACTCTTTCCGGGATTGATGGTCCTCTTCCTGAATAAGTGTTGTCACTGGCTCAGGGCGTCTTCTCCTTGATGGGCACTTGTTTGCCCAGTGGTCGGTCTGCTCGCAATGTGGGCAGTTCGTCCGCCTTCCTGGCACCGTGATCCAGAGCTTATGTCGGCCTCCGGGGAACTGCGGGTTCCTCGTATTCACATAATGAGGAATCGGCTTTTTCTCCCTCACTAAGGCGTACAATCTGTCTTTACCGTATCGGGCTTGATATACTTCGGGATCGTCGTCGCCTGTTATCCCTTCCGCTATCTTCTTGGCTGTCTGCTCGGTGGTCGTAATTGGCATCCAATGCATGCAAACTTTTGTTTTCTGTTTATCTAGTTTGTCAAAATTTGACTTGTGTGCTTCTCCTGTAAGGGTGAGGAACCACTCTGTAGGATTGGCGTAGCGATACAGCTCCGCAATGCCGTAGATAGGCACCCCGAGTGGACCTATTAACACGCTGGTCAACCAGGCTGGCTTTGCCCTGGAGGCGGCGTCGGTACCGGACATGGACATAACAATTGTACTACCTGTCCGGTGAATCCTTCCTCCAGGGAACGCGTCCTGTGGCATGTCCAGGTCCATGGTGGTGACGGCTGCTGCAGGTTGAATCTTGATAGTGGCTGTTGGTTGTTCTGTTGTTTAATACATTCGACGTCTCGGCAAGTCAACCTTTAGAAACGATCCCTAAAAGTATGATCTTTAAAAGTATGAGGTAGGTTTCGGGTCACTCACTAATTATAATGCAGTGACTAGTATATGTAAAACCCTACTGCTTCACACTTATAGCCTAGAATTATCTTCTATCTCCTTTATCATGTAGATATTATTTCATTCAGTTCTGCATAACCATTATATAGTATTAGTATTATATTTAACCTCTTCGACTCAGGTAGCACAAACTAATATTAACAATTCGTACCATTTCCCATAAGAGCCGTTTTCCCAACTTGCTAAAGAGGTATGTTTACAAGACCGTTTGTTAACATAATTCATTGCATCTACATCTTCGCAAACATTCAGCATGTAGGTGAGACTGAATTTTCATTTTTAAAAATGAGTTAATTTATATAAATGTGTGCGAGATTTGCCCACCATTGGTTATAGTGATTACGGTAGGTACAGGATGGAGTCAGTGTCAAGTTATAATTAGTATACAGACCCCTAGCCAGTTGATTATCTGATAATTCATTCTTATTGACTACTTACTTCCCTTGCTCTTTGTAGTATTGTTTTTGTTTTGGGATAAAACAATTAATTTGTGCGTTTATTGTTTTGGTTTTTAATTTTTTTTCCTCAGGGCTATGCAGGCGTTATGGGGAATAAACATGCAAACAGATTGGCTGGATATGTACCGCTGGGTGGTGAATTAATACATGACAAAGCAGATGTGGTCAGAACGCTTTGGGAACAAGTGACAAAGTCAGTAATGGGCTGGGGAGAATAATGCATCTGGGTGTGACCAGAGGGTTCGGTTGGCTTACTACGCTTAGAGGAAAGGCAAGACGGACATATAACCAGACTACGACCGGCACCATTAGCATTGGAACCTAGCTGGCTGCTGAGGATGGGGTCGTAAATGGGAATGCCTTTAGTGCTGTGATGTAAATTCCTGACTTAACTCACGATGTTGGAGTCTTGAGGAAGGTAGGGGTGAATGGGGTTTTTTTTTTTTTTTTTTTTGGCGGCTTGGGCAACACATAAATAGACACATTAAACAACTAAAGAAAAAACACCAGTTTATATTTTTTTTTAAAGCCTCTGTTTAAGTCACTTGAAATGTGACAGTAAAGAGTGATATGGTTACATTATGTGATGTAAATATTCAGTGGGTAATTTGGGAGGAGGGGGTGAGGTATATATATATAATATACAATGAATAATAAACATTGGTGATACTTGCCGATCGAGTGCCTCTAGTGTTGACCTTTATCGATCATATCGCAGAACATGGTCCCATAATCAGCAGTTGTATGAGGTCATCTTGTAAAATTTTAAGAATTATCATAATCAGATGCTTTCCAAACCAGGTACAGTCAATAATGAGAGTGTTTAGGGGTTACGGAAGTGGTGGAAATTACATTTTTTTAAAGAACTGGTTTCGCTTATTAGTATCCCACTCCAAGATATGGAGTCCTATACTTATGTTGGGTACTAGCCATTACCTCGAGAGATACAATTTTGTTTTATTTTGAAACCCCACACTGGCTCTTGCCAGGGGCCGCAATATAGCCCAGCCACAAATATGGTCAAACGGCTGAAAGCTGTTTCCGAGACCTCTCCACGGGTCATCCTCATACACATGGTGGCACCTTGTGTCATAATGTGTTTATCGCTTGTGTGATGTCCTAGTGGGATAAAATGTACTACTACTACTACTACTTATGTTGGCTGTTATTTAAATAACTGGTAGGGGTATTAAAATACGAGGACAACAGGCAAAAGGAGCTTTCACATCATTAGGAAATTTGGGGAGATCAAAACAGAAATTAAAACTATCACTAAAATTAAAATGTGAAAATTAAATATCTATTTTCGTGTTATGTCTTCTGCATGTTAGCCTTTTCAGATTTTATTGCAGTCTGCTCACCTCATTGTAGAACAGTCACTGGTCGTTTGCAAACAGTAGCTTGTTATTGTGTGTGGATCTAATTCTTCCTCTGGAAAGTAGAGTTCCTCATCTTATGGATTTTCTAGGTCGACTGCTTTATAGCTGATCTTTTGCTATTCTATGTATAAATATAGTACATTAGAGACGAAAGAGCACACATCCCCGCCTCACCCCTGTATTGGCTGTAAACATATTAGGCATACCTTTTTTTGTACGTCGAATCACCAAAATTTTCGAAGACTTTGGCTGCAATAAATCTAGACATAGGCTTCCTGGACAAAGAGCAACGAGAGCATGTTCTCTGAAGCGTCAAGAGACCATGAATGCACAACAGATACGCTAAATACTCTTATCTGTTGATGTTGTCCGTCGAGCACATCTCATACAAGTTTTGACCAGTGGTCAACTACCCACATTTCGACCACACACAAAAATACTGCTTTTGTCATCTGTACCGACTCAAGATGAAGTGATGGCATTACAATCAGCCTTAGAGTTTCACCGCCAGTGCCGGGGTTTACAGCTCCCACCACCATGGCAATGTCATGTTCATAGCCAAAATGGTGTGATTTATGGACTGGTCTTTCCCACCTGTGAAAATGATAGATGTAGGAAAGAAAATGTAGAAGAGTTTAACTCAATGAGGCCCGAGCAACGCTGTGTGTGTTGATTAAGAAGTTTGGATTTGTCAAACGGATTTGTCAGTTATCCAGCTCTGTGTACTTTTATAGCCAGCTCATCATGAATGTCCTGTATCCATCTCCACTAAGTTTGGCGTCTGCCTATTTTTTCTTGGTACCACAAATGTGAATATTTTATGTTTATTTGTTATAATTCCGTTTTCCACATAATTCATTTGTAATACTAAGCATAGTGGTTTCAATTTTTATATGCACTTCATTGATTCTCAGTATTTATAACTACGGGTGATAGTTGTTTAGAATGATGTCTCTATTTTTTGTTGCAACTGTTCTTTCACTCCCCTTTCCTTGTGAAAAATTATGCAATGTTACAAATTTAACTTTGAAATTGTTTCGTGAATCGTAACCTGCCAAAAATAATTTTTTTAAATGTCAGTTACTTAGCAACGGCCCAAACCAAACACGTCGCCTTGCTGCGCTGAAAAAACAGGGAATCAGTCGAATTCCTATTTTCTGTCATCATGGCTTTGCCATTTTTACCAGGCAATTCGTTTAATAGGAGTGTATGTGTGTTATTTGTTATACAATTAAGTTTTTTACTACAAACTGCAACTTTACTAATCATTCTGATATTTTTATTTTACCATAACTTTTAAGTTTTAACTTCAAGAGACGGGTTGCACTGCACACTTGGTCTCCACAGCTCAGCTAAATCTGTGTCTTTGTGTCTTGTATGTAATTATTTTACACTGTGGTCGAAGTTAGCTTGTAAAGATAAAATAAGGATGAGTAAATGATAAGGCATTTTTTAAACAGGAGATGGATTTAACATCCGACCAAAATTAATTGTAAAATTGTTTCAAAAGGTGTTGTATGTATAGTCACTTAGTAATTTAATGTCGGCTATCTTGCGAAAAACGGTCCCAAATTATCCAGGCCGAAAATATACTCTAGCAGAGTCTCAGTCAGTGTCAGTTGCGGACTTCTGCCACCGCCGAGAGTATCTCCCACTCCACTACGCACAGCGTGGATTAGGGCTAAACTAGATGGCTGGGACTCACGAGCAAATAAAATTAGGGAAGCTAAATGAGATGCCAGTAGCTGCTGATTATGAGTCCTAGCCATCTAGTTAAGCTTCAATCCACACCGCATGAAGCGGCCTGGGAGATACTCTCGGCGGTGTGGGTAGTCTCCGGAAGTGCACAATTTAAGTCACCGGAAGTCCAAAATTGACACGTGACTGAGGCCCTGTGAGGGTATATTTTCAGCCTCTATAATTTTGGACCATTATTCAGAAGATAGCCTAAATGTCTTTAACTTTAAAAATATATAGAAACAATTTTTTTTTTTAAATGAATATATGAAAACACGGCTCTCCTTTCAATACCGGGCACGGGCTGGACGGTAGCTGGACGGCTTAGTTCGGCTTAGTGGGAGTTCTGTCCCTTGGCCACATTGCAAACAGTGAGCGGAAAAGTCACGAATCAAAGAAGACAGTGAGGTCGACATCAGGGCTGCCAATGCTTGGTTGTGTCCCCAGATCTGGGGGTTTTTTTTTTGACGCTGCGGGGAAATCTATGTTTTTTTTTTTTTTTTTTTTTTTTTTTTGGCCGATCTGTATGCTTTAAAGACCGATAAATTTGCGTGGTTAGGGGTAGGGTTAGGGTTAGGGCTAGGATTAGGGTTAGGGTTAGGGGTAGGGTTAGGGGTAACGTTAGGGCTATGATTAGGGTTAGGATTAAGGGTAGGGGTAGGGTTAGCGTTAGGGGTAGGGTTAGGGGTACTGTTAGGGGTAGTGTTAGGGGTAGGGTTAGGGTAGGGGTAGGGTTAGGCTTAGGGTTAGGGGTAGGGTTAGGGTTATGTTTAGCGTTAGATGTGACAAGTTTGACGCAGGAGTTCGCTATAATCGCGCACAGTCACATACACACCCAAACAGTCGACGAACTGTGGATGCTACGGACAATCGCCACCGATCGGGCACCAGCCGCGCGCTATTGCCGTCATATTTGGCAGAATTTCAGTGGCGCCACTCCCACAAGCATCAGATTGTCGGCCAGTATTTGGAACTCAGTAATTTTCACATCTAACCCTAACCCTAACCCCTAACCCTACCCCTAACCCCTAACCCTACCCCTAACCCTACCCCTAACCCTAACCCCTAACCCTAACCCAAACCCAAACCCTACGCAACCCTACATGCAACCGTATGATGATAGGCAACCCTACACGCAACAGTATCATGACTACTCAACCCTTTACGCAACCGTATGATGACTACGCAACCCTACATGCAGCTGTATGATGACTACGCAACACTACACGCAAGCGTACGCAACCCTACACGCAACCGTATGATGATAGGTAAGTATGTCATTTGTTTCGTGACTTTTCCGCTCACTGTTTGCAGTGCGGCCAAGGGAGAGAACTCCCACTAAACCGAACTAAGCCGTCCAGCCTGCGTCCGGTATTGAAAGGAGAGCCGAAAACACATTGAGCACCTACCCAGCGTCTGATCTGAAATATTGTTACTCATACTGCATGGAGACACATTGTTGGTGTATGTGCATCCAGTCTGTTTTTACACATGACACATACTAGTAAACAGTGATGAGACAAATAAACCAACAAAACTATTAAACAGAAATAATAAATGACTCCTCGGATAACAGAATTAATGTTATATCAAATACACGGATCAGCATAAACGTACAGCTATATTAATTTGGGGGCAAGTACCGAAGTTTTAAGTTTCAGATACCGGCAGTTGGTATAAATATCACACAGAGAAAATTTTATAAAAATAAATAAATCCTATGCAGTAAATCTCTGTCAGTAGAGGCTAGAAAGTACATTCTTGCATATTACAAAGAAATGATTTTATTGAATGGCTGTGAATATTGCACAACAAGTACAAGTAAATGTTATTGAATGTTGAATGTTCAACATCAATTAAATGGAAGACAATGACATTTTCCCCATGCCATATAAATGGTGTTAATTAACCCTGTGTTTGTATTAGGGCTGTACCGAATATTCGCTTCGTATTCGCTTCGGGGCCAAATAGTAGACCTAATAACTATTCCGTATTCGAATAGTTGCGGTCGGGCCGAATACCAATAGTGGTTACCTTACACCTGTTTCTAGACTGGTGGAAAATAAACATATCAAGCTTTCCCACCTTGTTTCACACCGTCAAGCGTTATCTTTGTGCACCACCTACGAGGGTACCAAGTGAACGTCTGTTTAGTACAGCTGGAAATACCTTCAGTGAGACAAGAAGCTGCCTTAATGCTGACAACATGGAACAATTTTTTTTTTTGGAAAGCTAATGCCGCTTTCATGGATTAATTAAGTTGTCAGTGACAATTTACAAGTTTATTTACTTGTTATAAAACTAGGAATACTTTAATTCCTAGGTATAAGTTACCACAGACTGACTGACTGAAGGATGCAAAACATGAAATGTTTTTAAATGTTTACTCTTCGGTACTACATTTTGTGAAGTAAAATTTCAGCGTACATTTGACATTATAGGTGTGTTTTTTTTTAGATCTATTTTATACAGGAAAGTGGAAGAATGGGCCTTAGTCTGAATAGTGGGAAGACAGAAGTAATGTTGGTTTCAAAGAAAATAATTATTCCGAAATGTGTAATAAAAGTCAGTGGTTTTTTTTTGGGACAAGTACAGAAATTTAAGTATCTGGGCACATGGGTAACATCAGATGGAAGATGCATTACTGAAAAAAGAAACATAATAGGACAGGCAAAAACTACATTTTATAAAATGAAGAACATCTTATGCAATATATCTTTGTCAATTGAAGGTTAGAAAAAGAATTCTTGCTTACTACATACATCCAGTTTAAACATATGGTTGTAAGTCCTGGACAATCTGTAGGCAGGCCAAACAATTTCTTGAGGCCTCAGAGATGTGGTTTTACAGAAAAATACTTAAAATACCTTGGACAGCCACAAAAAAAGCAACCAAGAGGTTTTAATAAAGGCGGGAGCCCGAAGACAACTACTCACAGACATCAGAAGGAGACAGTCATCATTTTACCGCCATGTTATAAGATGAGGGAAAATAGAACATGTGGTGACCACTGGAAAGATCTGTGGAAGGAGTGACTGAGGAAGACGAGTGAAAATTCTTGAGTCTTGTTGCATTGCATGGTGGTGTGTCAGCACACGAACTAATACATGCTGTAGGAGATAGCAGATTGTGGCGAGGCATAATCGCCCATGCCAGTCGGCAAAGCACCTGATGAAGATGATACACTATTCGTATTCCTATTCGGCCGAATAGTTGGTCCAGCTATTTGTATTCGACCGAATAGTGAAAATCACTATTCGGTACAGCCCTAGTTTGTATTCACAAATCAGCATTTCCTGCATGATATAATCTATGTGTATTTGGCAAACTGGTGTGTGTGGGTGTGTGTGTGTATATGTGTGTGTTATGTACTAATTTGGGTTTAGTTAGGAACTGACATGACAGCACTTGAACAATTTCTGAAAGTACTCTGATATCATCGTCAGCAGCCAGTAAAGAGTTCCTATTCGGACGGTGCTAGTTGATTTAATTTTAAGCTCTTCTAGTGGCTAAGCGAGTCCGACTCGTATTACCGAGATCGAAAACCCTGCAGCTGCGTGGATTTTTGTCGTGGTTTAGGGACGTTCGACCCAGCCTAAAATGGGTACCAGGATGGGCTGTCTAGTAAAGACAGCCGTCGTAATGCTGACCACATTACCCACAGAGTGCTGATGGTCTGTAAAAATATGGGACGCTCTTCCCATATGCCCGATGCGCCGAAAGGCGTGATAAGGGATCTTTACTGTTTTTTTTTTTTTCTTCTAGTTTGTCTTCTGAGTGTAGTATTCCCTAGTCACCCCTAGCTGCACCGTTCTCTCCAGACCTTATTGATCTATTCCTGCCTCTGCATTTTTCACTTGTCCCAAGATGACCTAAACACATTTAGCTTGTCATGCATCAATTCATTTTACAGCACACCTACATGCCCTAGAAAAAAAACTTTCAAAGGCGCTAACTACACAGGACATCTGAAGCGATGCTTGCCACTCTGCAAGGATCGTGCCCGTCTTAACTTTTCTCAGCATGTTTTGTAAGTTGATCACAATCAAAACATGTGTATGCATCTAGTTTGCAAGCTAAAGAAAGCTGCTAGGGGGCCTGCAAGGTCTCGAGGCATGGTGTCTGCCTGGAGTGCTAAAGTCGCGGGTTCAGGCCCTAGTGAAGGCCGGGATTTTTTTCATGTGGACTTTCAGTATTTTCTCCTGGTCTCTGGGTAGTGTGTAGTGTTGCACACGTAAAAAATCCCTTGGTGGTTGGAAATGGAAAAAAATTAGCCTAACGTCGCTCATCATCATGTAGCAGGTCCTTTGCAGAACGTCGCTATCATCACAGTCTGCCTGAAAAAAACTCAGTCTCTTGCCAGCTCTCCCGCCTCAGGAACTTTCATACTCCAGGAGTCACTTATATCCTGTGTCCATCTTCGTGTCGGTCGACCCCTGCTCCTCCTTCCTGGTACCATGCCTTCTGCTTTAATTTTTTATAATCCCTCGTGGCGCTTGATATGACCAAAATATTTAAGCTTTCAAGCTAACGTCACTACCCGGACTAAATTTGGAGGTCAAAATCTATCCAAAGTATTTAAGAGTCCTCGCCTGTGCAACACAGTTCATGCACCATGTTGAGCTGTTTCTACATTAGGCTTTAGTTAGAAGTAGACAGAGCACCTATGGGTTACATTCACCTGCCATGATGTTGATCCGTGGAATAAACCAAACCAAACCAAATGGAAAGCTGCTGTGAAAGCCTCTACCTCGATTCTCAAACTAGATGTTGTAGTATCATTTGATAGGCATTGTTGAATTATTTTTTTTGTTTTGATTTTTCCTGCCTCTCAATACATAGCCATCTGTATAGATAATGGCATGGCCTGAGCAGATATGTCATAAATCAGTTGTTGAATTTCTGATTCTGCAGGGTCTTCCAGCCAATCCCAGCATTCCAGTCACAGTGTAATCAAAGCCCTGCAGAAGTCTGATTTTTACTGTGACACTTTGACCCACTCCTTTTGTCTAAATTTTATTTTTTCAAGCTTGTAGTCTGGTAGTCTTAGTCTTAGTTTCAGCTTCATAGCAAAAAAACACCCAGAATGTTTATCACAGTCCCTTGTGGAAAGATTGACAGACTGCTGTCTCAGCATATCTAGCATACACTCCCATTAAAGCATATGGTAGCCATCTGAAGTGCTAACACAAACAGTCCAACATTAGAAATGCAGTTCATCATTGATGATAGCAGAACTTGTCGCCAACAGATCAGCAGTTGTCCACGTGATCAATTTTAATCACACACAGGCACCGCCAACATTGCACGACAGGCATCGCACCATTTTCTGAATCTACAATTCACACCATGTTGGTCACAGTCGAAAAAACATTCCAAATGCAATCCGCAGCTCACAGGGTCACGCCATGCATTCAACTCAGAATCTGGGCGACGAAACTATATCCAGTCTACAAATGGAGCAAAAATGCATCGGCCACTGTCCGGCAGAAGCAAAAAATTTGCCTCTGCTCCAAAGAGCGCCGCTGTCTAGCGTCCATTTTAACCAGAAGTTAAGCTTGTACACACACAAACTCACACACACATTCACACACACACATATATATATCTAATAATATCCTCTGCCTGTGTCATCCAAAACTGCCCTCTTATCAGTCTGTGGTCTTTAGCTGTGTCCAGGCCTTCATAAGAAAGATGGTTGTTGTCTGCTGAGATATTATCTAGCTTTCAGCACTTTGGGCCTGTCTGCAATAGATAGCAGTGCCTGTATATATCGCATACAGACTACTGGTGGTGCCTTTTGTACATCCTAAATCACCAATGTAGCTTCATTCTGTATGTAACTGAGCTTCAACCGCTGACTCTTTGATACAGTGAACAGCCCTGGTACATAATCTGTCACCAGTGTAATAAGGTGCTGGTACATTGTGAACAGCATTTTTTTTTTGCTCCATGTCCAATGCTGCCATAATTTTCAGTGTATTTAACCCATGTCTGCATTTTGCTGCAGCTGCCTCCACCTGATCTTTGCAATGACAGACTTCTGTTAAAGGTGATTTCAAGATACCTGAGTTTTTCCTTCTCTTTTGATGCTTTGATCATTAATTGTAAGGCTTGGAATATCAGCCCTAACAATCCTGTTGTCCAAATAGCATTATAAGACAGTCACCTTTTCTGGGTTGATTGCCGTGCTCAGCCAGTCACTTTGTCAGCTATTGTCTGTAGCTCTTCTCTACATATGGTTGGATTGCCTGCAAATATCACTATCCATCTCACCCCCAGCTTATTTATGTTTTACACTCGTGCTGTGTACACACTGAAGGGCACTTGTGAAAATACAGATCCCTGTGGTAGACAAGGGGTGATTTTGCATGACTCTTAAGACCCATGTGGAAATCCCTAGTATCTTTTTTCTCTTTAAAGAGGATTGAATGCACATTTCGAATCTGATAATATATTTTTGTTTCATACTGTTTTAGTTAGTAGGAAACAAAAATTTAGCAGGTGTTATGTTTAGAGAGACAAACATTTACTTAAAAATATCTTCACTTACCTTGGTTTTGCAGCCACAAGAGTAGTGAATATAGAAATTTAAGAAAAACACTTTAAAGTTTGTTAAGTTTCCTAACAAATTCAAATGTTAAGATACATTTCTGGGTTAGTTTATCACTCTGATGCTCAAGGTTCTCATTGAGTGCTGAACAAAATTTCAAAGAAAAAAAAATGGCAGAAAATTTGACACACAAAATATTAGGTTTGTAGATATTTACAGACTGTAGTGGCAATGATTTCAATGCAGCTTAGCCACAGTGTGAGTATGATACTTCCTGAAACAGTTCTTTTGTTGCAAAAGTGGGTGATATCACACCCTTCTTAAATGAAATGGGTCCTCCTAGGTTTTCCTCATCAGAATAAACAGCTGACTGCTCAGCGGTTGGTGGTGTAAATTTACTGTCTGAATCACTTTTCAAAAATGTTTAATGTTTCATTGTTAGAAAATATTAACTGAAACAGTTTCAGAGCCTCAGCTACAGAAAGGCGTACTTTTTGGCCTGAGCTTTTGTTCAGAACATTGGTAATCATGACTACTTAAATGTGAAATGGAAAATGCATTGTCTGAAAATCACGCTAGCAATTAACTGAATCAGTGTGCACCCACATATATGCAAACACAGCCTTTTTTTTTTTTTGCAAAGAAAAATGTTAGAGTATCTGCTCCTAAATACTTTAATGGTAGTTCCAAACATTATAAATGAATACAGAGCTGTTTGCGAATTATTATGTACAGGACACACGATCAACGCAGACAGTGTTGTTTGACAAATCCGAACTTCTCAATCAACACACACAGCGTTGCTCGGCCTCAATGAGTTGAACTCTTCTACATTTTGTTTCCTAAATCTATCTTTTTCACAGGTGGGAAAGACCAAATTCCATAAATCACACCATTTTGGCTATGAAAATGACATTGCCATGATGGTGGGAGCTGTAAAACCTGGCATTGGCGGTGAACCTCTTCTAGGACAGAAGTACAAACCTCGCAACACTGTATTTCCTCGAGGAGAAGGAAGTAGCTTGCCATCTTGGATTGCTTTTGACAGACAGGTACAGTGGACATTATTACGAAAGTATGCTTGTTACAGTTTTTTCCTCAGGTAATCATAACTATTTCTGTGAAAGTGTGAGAAGTTTAAGCTCAGTGCGGTCAGTCACAGCAATATAAGGGCAATAGGTTGATTGCCTGTTTTATTAGTTTTCTTTTATAACTCAAAGCAAACACAGCAGTAATTAAATGTCAAAACCATGCTGCAAAGTTAAATCAGTATAGAGGACCACTTTTTATACTTCAAAGCATATTGGGTATAAAGTGTTGGCCCAATATTTGTAAAGACAGATCAAAGCTTGATGAATGGTGTGGTCAGTATACCATGGTTGTACAAAATGGTTTAGAAAACATTTTCTGACATCAACTTTAAGCTAGTGTTAACAATAACAAACAACATCGATGAAGATTTAAGCCTAAAGCTGCCAGGCCAGCAAACATTGCTTATACCTGACAGCAGATGTTGATTATAGTATGTGTCAGTAGTTGTACCCTGAAACAGAAATCTCGAAAACTCATGTGTGGATCAACACACATTTTTGCATGTTGTCTTACATTTCACTTGTCCTTATGATTTTATAATTTACAGTTGCACAAGTGCTGCTGTTTCCTTCAAGCAGAAGTTTTTTTAAATCTTTGTCATACTAATAATATGTATAACCCAAAAAAATAGATATACAGTAACTGGCCTAAATTGTTTATTTTAAACCAAAAGCATGGAGATTGTTTCAGAAATCAGTTCATGTAAGCAGCAGTGCATGGCAATTATTTTGATAGCCTATTCCCCTTACAATATAATATTTTGTATTGATCTAAATAATTGGAGGCTAATGTGGGAGACTGACCACCGGAGAGTGAAACACTTATGAACTGAGTTACAGCTATGTAAATGAGATTATGACAATACATGATGTATAGACTTGACTGTGCAAATAAATGTGCAAAAGCTTAAAGCAAGGATTATGCGCACAATTTGATATTTTGCACGGTTTTCATCACTCCATTTACTGTAAACATGCTAATGTTATGCTTTGAAGCCATGTATGTTTTTTCGTATACTGCAAATAAGGCAAAAGGAAAACTTGAAGTTTACATCATAATAATTTTTCCTACAAGGTCATGAATATGTATAGGTTGTGTGCTGAATTTCAACAATGTACACCAAACCGTTATTAAGTTACAGATTTTTAAAGTTGGGCATGAAATGCACTATAAAAGTCTCACACAATAACTGAGCTATAGGATCTCTATTTTAAATTACTAAAAAGGAAACAATAAATAAAAATTAACGAGCACTCTTTTACTTCAGACCAACACTTCTTAACATTTCTTTGTATGCTTTGTTCAGAAAGAATTGTGCGGGTAGCTAAGTTAAAATAAAAGCTGTCATGAGTACAAGTAAAAACTAGAACTAACTGGATTGCTGCAACACATGATTGAGGCAGATGAAGCAAAATATTATTATCTATTGCTTAGTAAATGTTGTATTTTTTGTTTGTCATTTGTGTTTATGATTACATTCATACAACTACAGAGGAAGAGATACCTGGAAAATCTAAACCTGGCAAAAAAGTATAAAACATGATAATAAACACTGGGGAGAAACCTAGAATTTATTACCATTGCAAGAACAGAACAACCAGTGAAGATATGCATAGAAAACCAAAAACTCAGAGAAAAAAGACTTCATGTAAATAGGAAACAGTACCATCCAATTGAAAAATGGAAGCAGAGATACAATACAGGTGTAACAAAGCAAATCATTTCAGAGCACAGATATCACCAATATTGCAGAGCAGTCATGTACGGACAGTAATGTTTTCCCATAAGGAATTTAAATCATGCAGATATAGTCAATACATGCCGCCATTTTTTGTGGGGCATATTTCGCTGCATCTCATCAGGTATGTACTGTCAGAACCCAACTAACGAGATGCAGCAAAAATATGCCTGGCAACAAATTGTGCCATGTATTTTCTTTTCATCCACATTATTTATAATCTTGTAACATTACCCACACAAAAATCAGTGTCTACTACAAATCCAAATGATGATATCAGGAAACAAGCTGGGATGGAGCCAGTATCAAACTATATAAAGAGACTGCAGATCACATGGTTAAGACAGTGATCAAGACTACCAGAAGATGGAGAACTACAGAGAGCCCTGCCACTTCGACAGATTGAAAGTACGGTTAGAGGTTACCCATGCAAGTGATGAATAGATGGAATATCCAGGGCTGTGAATACCACCATCTACATAGCAGCAGCGCCACATATGCACACACGCATGCACGCACACACACATGCACACACACACACACAAGGTGTGTGCACCAGATGTATCTTTAAAACCTGATGATGAGAGGCAGAACAGGACTAGAAAAAATGAAGAAGAAAGAATACCTGGCATTAGGTGGCAAGACAAGATCACACTTGTAGAGGTATTTGAAAGAGCAATTACTACAACAGTTTTCTCAATGCTGTCTACAAAGGTTCAGGTGGATGGGTCACACCTGGAGAATAGAGGATGGCAGAATCCCTAAGGACATCTTCTAAGGTAAATCACAGATGGGCCGAAGATGTCAAGGCCAACCTCCCTATGATATAAAGATATGTGCAAATGGGACATGAATAAAACAAGCATTGAGGTGGACTTGAAACAAAAGGCTGTGTTGCATGAGAGGGAACCACATCAGGAAGGAAGAAATGATTTCAGAAAGGATGAAAGCTAAGCATCTGCGAAGAAACACGCTAAACACAAAAGATGGCAACATCAATCCTGAAATCACATGCTATAATTGTGAAAAACTTCTCCTAATGTGGGCTGGTCTTGATAATCACACTCGCCATGGGCTGTGTGTTTCATGCCTCCTCATAGCACAATTTAACACTATTATCTAGATACATGGACAGGTGCCAACAACAGCACTAATCACATACTGTCCTATGCCATGTATCATCATCATCATCATCATCATCATCATCACCCTTTGTGTGCCGCTAGACATCACATAGGGCTCACATTCTTTTCCTCCACTCCGCTCTATTGCATACAACTTTTTCAGTTTCTGATATGAAGTTCAGTCCAGAATTTTTAGCTTCTTGTAATAATATTTCCCTTAATGTTTCACTTGGATGTCCTATTTGTCTCAGACCATTTCTTTCACCTATTTCAGTGATTAATTTTTTTCATTTTATTTCAGAGTGGACCCAAATATATCTCCACTTTCTTTGTCTTATTGAAGTTGGTGCAGGTATTTGTCCAGATATTTCTCTGATCTCTTTGCTCTTTTTTAATTCATCTCATTTTATATTTGAATTCATCCCATTTTATGTTCTTGATTTTTCTCAGATATTTATTTTCAAATACATTCCACTTTTGCTCCATCTTTGGTGGTTCTCCAACTTTCGCTGGCATATGTTAGAATTTAAATAACTTTAGAACTGAAGATTCATAGTTTGGACTTGAAGAGGTATAACTTGGAGCTCCATATTTTATTAAGGCTTTTAAAGACTGTTGTTGCTTTGCCAATGCTTATTATAATTTCCGTCATTGTATATACTTTAGGGTAAAAAATGCTACCCAAATCGGTGAAATGGTCCGTTACTTTTATTGTTTTTTTTTCTTTAGCAAGACATCTACATGACCTGTTGTTGGTATCTTTATTATATTTGTTTTCTCATTACTTATTTGTAGTCCTGTTTTTGATGCTGTAGATGACAAATCATCAAATTATTTTTTACATCTCTTTGTTATTTTTACTTAACAGAACAATATATCTGCGAAATTCAGATCTTCCAGGTGTCTGTTCTCTACCCACTCAATGCTAGTATTGTCTTTGCAACATATGATATTCCATTTAACAGAACACTTAGGTTGAGTATTAAATGTAAAGTTGATGTTAATTTTTTTTCTCTCTACAGGTTCTATGCTTTGATGCTTACTTTCAAGAAGCAGTGCATGAAAAGAGGGAAGAGCAGTTTAGGATTAGAAACTGCAAGATTTATTTTTACCTAGAAGATGATTCAATTCAAGTTGTTGAGCCACGACTAAGAAATGCTGCTATCGCTCAAGGTTAAATTGTTTACACTACATGTTCTACATTTGTTGTTACAGTTAGCTAATCACTAACTCTTTCAGTACCAACCAGCAAATTGCTGGGTGTGGTTCTTCATAGACTTGTGAATGGTACACAACTTACTTTTAAAGTTTGAATCTAAAGAAGTTAAAATAATAATGCTATGAGACAGAAAGAACCAGACTAACATTTATGATAGAGAGTTAATTTAGCAAAATGTCTGAGGTAGAAAATATTCTTAAAATATTCTACCTTTGGACTAACCAAGGAAGGTATGGTGAGTTGCCCAGTACAGGAGAAGTTAATGTAGTGTTTTTTTTTTAAAAACTCATCCTATTTGAGACATTTGCTTGAAGTAAGAGGACACAATAAGTTGACATTAAAAACTATTTGGCAAACAATGAGTTGAAGTAATTATTGAAATTTGTTGAACATGACAACTGATTAGGGAAAAAAAAGAGAAAATACTGAGGAACAAAAGATTCATAAAATAAATAATTTTTTTTTTGGTGCTTTTTATTTTTACCTTTTTCTTCTTCTCATTCATCAACTCCGGCAAAATGTTCTGGTTGTTTGTCTAACTCTGGACTTTAATCTTGTTCCAATACTTGAGTTTTGTTGCAAATCCATTTGACAGATCTGGCTTATTTGTTATTTGTACACAGATTGTTGGTTACTTACCTCTTAGACAGATGCACTGCTATTTTGAAGGAACCCCTAATCACTCGACTCTTATGACATGCTTTTTAGGGTAGGAGTATTCTCTTTCCTACAAAGCGGTTCTGGAACCCACACTGGAAGATTTTACCTAATAGTGGTTATATTTTAGTGAGATAATTATGTTATTTACTTGTATGTGTGAAAGGAGCTATTTATTAGATTTGTTTTTATAATTAGTTTAGGAGCCACAATGGTCTAGCGGCAAGACGCTCCCCTGCCAAATGGAAGATCGTGGGTTCAGGCCTTGATAAAGCCAGACTTTAAAAACAAATGGCCCTGGCTTCCAAGTCAACCCAGTCCTAAATAGGTACCAGGTAAAATCCCGGGAATTAAAGGTGAGTGATGTGATGCTGACCACATAACCCACCAAATGCAGGTTGGTTAATAAAATGTAATCTAGCTGTATATGCTCAATATTCTGGAAGGTATGAAAAGGAGTCCTTTACTTTTACATTTTAATAAGTTTAAAAATACTCTAAAGTATCAGATCATTTGAGGAAAAAAAAATATAGATATAAAGAAAAGACGTTTACACACACAAAAAAAGAAAAAAACAACATAGTGTTTCATATCTTGTTTTGTAATTTAAAATTGTGTCGCCTGTTTCAAAAATGGATAATTTCAAATTATATTTTAATTTGAAATAGGAACTGTTATCAAACGTCACAGAATACCACGGCCACCACCCAATGAAGATGAATTCTACACAGCTGAAGATTTCAATATTGGCTCAGAGATCAACCTCTACTCAAAAGTTTTCAAGATTATTGACTGTGATCAGTTCACTCAAAACTTTCTGCGGAAGATGGGTACAAATGTTCAACGACCAAACAAACCCCCTGAGGATCCCTACATGGTTTACAGAAAAGCTGTAAGCACTATAAATCACTGTAAAGGTTTTATTGTAGAGTCAAAAATAGGAACAGTAAATTAAATTGTGTACTTTTATTAACTAAAGTGATATTGATATATTTGATTAGAATTTTGGTGAGTTTCAACTTAATTATATACTGATGTGAAGAATTCACATTCAACACAGAGTGTTTTTAAATGTGTCATGCCATGCTTGTCAACAGATTCAAATGAGGAGGTTTTTGTGAGACCGATGTCCTGTTAAAAAAAATGTTAGCTGGTAAATATAAACGACCAGTGACAAGTAGACAAAAATGCTTGGTCTGATTAATGGCTTTTACGTGCTTTGCTGGAAGACAAAAAACAGAAGACAAGAAGACATACCTGCAAGGTTATTTTTTCATTGAAACTCAAAATTACGCCATCTCCACTCTGGAATTTGGTGGCAGTGGATATCTGCTTCCACTGTTGTTTTTAAGAGTCGTCGTGGGTTCGCTCCCTGATGGAGCCTGATTTTTTTTTTAAATGACCTTGGCTCCCAGGTAGACCCAGCCTTGATTAGGTACCAGGATCAGTCCTGGGAAGTAAAGGTGGCTGGCTTGATGCTAACCACATCACCCATCTTGTGCTGATTGGTCTATAAAATAATGGTCTAGCCCTATATGCCGTATACGCCTAAAGATGTGAAAAAGGTCCTTTACTTTACTTACTTTTGTCTTTGGGAATATTGCATGTTTAGGCTTAGATTTCTTCCTTGGTGTGACCCTCGTTCTACTGTCTAAATTTAATAAGAGTGACATTTTTTATAGCAGCCTGCTATGGAAATCTATTCCAGGTTTGTTGAGGATAAGGATATGGGTAAGCCTCAGAACAGTTAATGCCATAAGAACAAGCTTGTATGTATACCCATCAGCATTTATTTCTGCTGTTATGAACCATTTGCATGGGTCTTCTAGTGTCCACTCATCTGCCATATTTTGGTTGTATTTAGGTCTGGTTGGCAGTGTATTAAAGTCCTCTTGTTTCTTTAGAAATCCACTGTCAACATTTGAAGGTGCCAATTTGGTTGCAAACTTTATAGGTGTACCTGTAGGTTTTCATAAAAAATAGTACAGAGGCACAAATAGATCATCACAGTCGGCAGAGAATGATGCAGCAAAGAGTGACCAGGGATCAGGCCGATCCATAACTCTTTGAGTCCTAGGGGGTTTAGCATCAGAGGCCCAAGGAGTGGTAATGAAATTTTTAATTTCACAAGTCTCATCACAAGTGTAAGACATTAAAACAGACCATACTAATTCAAATGCCAAGCAACATAAACATATTATACATCAAAGTGACCAGAGATTGTTTGGGAATAATAATAGAATACTGCTACAATAAATAATTGTGTTAGTAATTAAATATTAGTAAATAAACAGACAGTATGTTTACAGAAATTAGTAAAATAACATTTTAAAATTTCAACTTACCACCATGGTACTCAGAGAAAACTTGTTAAAATATATCACAAATGAATCACAAATGAATATTAACCACTTAGTAATGTATAAGTAAAATATAAAGTCAATCTGTAAATTAAATTTTGTTCCAGAGAATCTTTTGAAGCATCAAAACAGAGCACCACTATTTGGTAAAGAAAACTGACAAAACAATTAGTACCTTTACACAAAATAAAGTTTTTGTAACACTAATTTTGCCTGTAATTTGTAGCTAGGCTGCTAAATAATAAATAAGGGGAATAGCATTAGAACTAACTGACACCAAAGAAAATATCTGTTTCACGAATATTTATTGTTTATGCCAGCTGACTTTGCTATTGTTGTACACATTAGACCTATCCCTCATCAAAGTTTGACTCTGTAAATGACTGAAACAAGTCTACTTCACAACGTTATCTATGTAACTTCAGATAAATCTAAAAAACACATACATTATTTAAATCTGAGGCTTCTAAAGCTGTAAATCATGTTAGCATGTTTGTAGAATACTGCTCGGCGGCCATATTCTTCTCAAACAAACACTTAATAAACCATATTTTTGGCTTTTAAACCATGTTTCCAAATGAGCACACCTGATATCAGACACAAAGAAACTCGAAAGGAAGTTGAAAATTGAAATTGAGGGGTCCGTGTTTTATTACCGGTCAGCGGTAAATTAAAAATCTTCACTTGTCACGCGTCAATTGGGCCAGTGGGTTGTAACTGATTAGCACATGATGCGTTCACTGGGACTCAAAGAGTTAACACTTGGGGAAGTGGCAAGAAGTCAGACATACAATCAGGCTTGTACCATCAGAATTGGAAAGATGGGGCAGAGGGCTTATTGGAATGTCCTGAATACTGTAATGTCAGTTCTTAACTCATATCTCATACTTTACTTTTTGTAGTAATTTCTGGTGCATCGTCTGATCTCTACATCTTTCCTTTCCTCATTATGAGGACAAAGCAATAACTTTGTACGGACTAATACTTGTGAGGTTTTTCTCACTCTGTATTAAAGGCGTTAAGGGTTCCCTAGCATCTGACGTTACTGTATTTTCTCGTTGCCCTTTAACCGCTCACTTTTTGTTATATTTGACCTAATCTTTTCTGAGATTGTTTAAACAGCAGATAGCACGTGACAAATTTTGGGAACTTTTATATAATTGTGTGCTGTTTGACTGAGTTGGAAGAACTGGGAACTTTGACATAATTGTGTGCTGTTTGACTGAGTTGGAAGAACAGTTTTGTATCCTGTTACGTTTCCCTAAACAGATATTTGCTATCATGTGTTTTCTAGTACAACAAACGCACGCACACATGCAGGTGCACACAGGTGCGAACATACACACACACACACACACACACACACAGAAGGCTATGTTAACAACATGATCAGCAAACCAATGCTAGGACCTCTAAGACAACCACTCACAGGAATGAAATGTAAATGGTCACAAACATTAAACACATATTTATTTTATTGGCACTTCAACAAGACTGATGTTGAAATATACACATAGAGTAGGTAGCATAATATGAAATTACTACAAATTTGTTATTTTAACAAGCATTTGTGTTAGTTCTATTCACATAATTGCTTTATTATTGGCTTGAAATAAGTGGTCTTCATGATGTTATTTTCCATCCACATGAGTCAAACAATGCTACCCCATATTTCTACAAAACAAATTTTGTTAAATTAAAAAATATCAATTTTGAAAGAGAACCCACTCCTTACAGTTTACCTTAATTCACAATGACACTCTGAAAGTTATTTCCACATTCAGAAAAATAGATTTCAAACTGTCCAGAACTATTTTTCTGTACAGAGCAGGGAGAGTCTCACAATTTTCAATAAAACCATGTAGTGTTTGAGATACTCACATTCATAAAAATAGGTAATTGTATTTATGGTCTCTGTGATACACGTTCACACTTTTCTTGAGTAATGTGTTTTAAAAATGTGAATAAGTCTCTGCACGTATTGTCATTTCAAAGGTTAGTGTCCAGTGTAGGAAGGAATGTTTCCACCATGAACTTTTCAGTTTTACTGGGAAGTATCTTATCAGGCAGCTTTGTTGATCCATCATATCTACTAAGATGCAGCCTTTGTTGTTGTTCCCGTTTTATCTCATACCTGTTATCTGTATCTGGACACATATTCCTGGCTTTGAAATCATATTAATTAAATTGGTCACTAGTTTCTTGGAGAAAGGCTTTTATTGACTCAAATATTAGGTAGTCAGTTTAAGATAGTTTCAGCTTCATAGCAAATAAAAGTAAAAAAGTAAAGTAAAGTAAAGATCCCTTTTCACGCCTTTCCGCGCATCGGGCATATGGGCAGAGCGTCCCATATTTTTACAGACCATCAGCACTCGATGGGTAATGTGGTCAGCCGGCTGTCTTTACTTTCCCAGGACAGCCCATTCTGGTACCCATTTTAGGCTGGGTCGACCTGCGACGTCCCATACCACGACACAAATCCACGCAGCCTGCAGTGGGTTTTGATCGCGGTATGCTGGCTTACGAGTCGGACTCGCAACGCCTTAGCCACGGACGCCGCCATAGCAATAGGTCACCCTATAATTACTCAGTAGTTTCAGCTTTATAGCAAATAGGTCACCCTATAATTACTCAGTTTTATACGCCAACGAAAACCACACAGAATGTCCATCACTGCTCCTTATCCACAGCTCACAGTGTCACACCATGCACTCAGCTCAGTAGCTGGGCAACAAAACTAGATTCAAGAAGATTTATGACAGCAACAATGTTCACATCTTATAATTAGAGGATATTGCTTGTTTTTTTTATTCTGTCTAGTATGCCATTTCTAAAGAATTTTGAAACAGATTTTTTCCAGGCTTTTCCCTCTGCTTTAACCCTCTTGAATTCACTAGTTTTTCATTGTCAGCTGAAAAGGAATCAAGAGCATATTTTTTTTACTCTCTTGTTCCCCCCATCCATTTTTACAGAGCATGCACAGCATCAGACTATGCTGACTATCATGTGTCAGGTGGATGCTTAACCATAAAATCTGTTCCCAAAGATGATGCCAGTACATTCTAACATGAGTAAAACCAGCAAAAAATGAATACAGATGCTCAACAATGTCAAAGAGTTCATGAACTGTGGACAGCCCTCTGCTGCTCTTACTTCTCTCAGGTTCAGGCACAGGAGACATAGATGAAGCCACGCTTGCAGTCCAGGCATATCTGAGGCAGTATTGTGTGACTGACCATGGCAGTTTGATAGTGGAATGTTGTTCTTATTGAGAAAATCAACAACAAAGTCTGCTGCATCATTGCTCCATGAGAAAAGATAGGGATGCATAAAAAGAAACGTTCCATATTTGAGGGGGGGGGGGGGGGAAGAAATATAGTTAAGTGTTATATTAAATATTAATAATTTAAATATCAAACATATTTTTATTTCTGGCAATTCACTTGACTTATACAATTAGTGTCGGGCCCTATACTGGTAAGGCTCCCCATGGACCCATGCGTTAAGGCGGCTCTGCACACACACGCACACACACATGCACACACACACATGAGCGCGCTCACATACACGCACACACCCACCAAAACGTATATAATGTTATTTTATTGACAGTTGGATGAGTCTATGCATCCACTAAGACCATATGAGAAATGTGACACTCTGAAGCAATTTTTGGATCATGACCACCATGTGCTTCGCTTCTACTGTCACTGGGATGATACTGAAAATTTGTTTGGGGATGTCCGTCAGATGGTGCTGCATTACTACCTGGCCGATGACACCATAGAGATCAGAGAGGCAAGTTGGTGTTGTCTTTTTAAGTTCTTAGAGAATTGTGAAGCAGTTTTAAGAGGTTTTTCACTAGTTTAAATATATAAGATATGCTACAACCTACATGGAATATGCTACAATGAAACATGCTAATTATACATGTGCTACAATGGCATTTGCTACATCTATATGTGCTACAATGATGTATGTTACATATAAATATGATACCATGACATATTCTACACCCATATACTACAATTTACTAGACAAACATATTTTTCTATAGCATTTGCTACATCTGCATGTGCCATCATGATGTATGGTACCATATGGAATGGTAGCATATACCATGGACCTTTCCATATGGTACCATGATGCATGTCAAACACACACGCACGCACAACACATGCGATGGCATGATGTGTTATCTGCACCATTGCCAGTCCCAAGCTCAGATGAGAAACGAGGAAGGTTGAGCATGGAGCCAGATTCTAACCCTGTGAAATATTAATTACTAAGAAATTTAGAAATTCACATGAAAGGAAGTCATTGTAGTAAACAAATGTGTCATACCATGTGTGACGCACAGAGGAGATAAAATACATTTCTGTTTGACTCCAAACGTAGTGCAAAAATAGCATCAATAATTGGGCTGTAAAAAAGTCATGAAAAGACAAATATACTGAAGACACCAGTAACAGTCAAGAAGATGTAACAATGGAGACCAACAGAATCAATGTACTAGAACAATTTACTTATTTATGGGCTGATAAAGAAACACACAGAAAGAAATAATGATACATATTGGCAAGGCATTAGTAGCTTTTTAGAATTCTGAACAAAATAGAAAATTCTAAATTGTATAGTTTTAGAACCAGGTTATGTATTTTAACTTGTAATTTCAGGGAAAGTTTGAGAATCACCAAAGACACAAATAAAAATTAAATTTGTTTGAAAACAGATGCCAATGGAAAATTATGAACATAATAAATTGTGAATTTAAGAGGGGTGACGAAATCAGAAAAATGTCTAGGCAGCTCTTGTATCATCAGTTATTTTGACAGAGAAGATGGTGCCATATTGGAGACACCCTGAGAAGAAACCAACAAATAATCATCAGACAGGCATTGAGAGGAGTCAGGGACATCCTAGAGAAACCCTAAGGCAAACATTGATGAGAGAAGCCAGAGGTGCTAAACTAGATTCCATTCATGATATCGAAGTGATGGCACAACACAGAATGGGATGCAGAAATAGACTTTAATTGCCCTCTATGACATATGATGGCACAACAGAACAATAATCTGAGGATGCTTCACAATGTATGTTATATATATATATATGTCAGACCATGATGTACGTTACATGTGTGTGATTGTATGTATGTGTGTACCCGCACATGCATACATGGTTGCTACCATTATGTATGCTACATATATGTGTAATCAGGTAATCACAGTTCTAACATCACAGCAGTCAGGTCACTCCATAGTTGCTCCTTTTGTGTGGTAATGAAAACCACACAGAATGCCTGTCACTGTCATTTATGAAATTGGCACAGACTTCTGATGGCTGCCTGATTCACCTTTGCAAAGAACCCCACACACTCTTCTTATCCTTCACTACAGACCCATCTGTATATATATATATAAGGATGTCACTTGGGCATGAATTTTTATTGATCAGGTCTTGCACCACTAGTTATCCATTACTGCCAGCCTCGTTCCAGCTGTTTCGCTAGCTATCCATTACTGCCAGCCTTGTTCCAGAGTAACTATCACTCTAGGCAAGTCTGTTTTGCTGGACATTATGTAATAAACAACCAGACAACTTACTGATCCTCATTTATAGAAAGAAGTATAAAGATAGAAGGACACACTAGATGACTGAATAACTGACTTTCTACCCCACCAGGACATCACACAAGCGATAAACACCAGATGACACAATGTGACACCATGTGGGTGAGGATCACCGTGGAGAGGTCCCAGAAACCGCGTTCAGCCTTTAGGCCATATTTATGGCCAGGCTATATTGCGGCCCCTGGCAAAAGCCAGAGTAGGGCTTCAAATAATGAAAAATATCATCCTAAAAAGGATGGGAGAAGAATATTAGTAACACTCTAGATGACATAAAAATGTAAGCTAAAGTTACCGTGCCATGAATCAAACTTGTCACCTCAAAATGGCAAGTGCGCTTCGCTTTGGAAACAAGTTTACTAAGAACATGACCACTAGGCACCTCTAAAAAAGGTGTCTGCATTGGCTGTATCTTTTGTACAGCCCAAAATCCACAACTATGGAATATGGACAGAGCTCATCTCAAACCATGGAAATCCCACCATAGGTTACAGAAATTTATATTAACCAAGCATAGGTTGCTGGTGTTGCTGGGCAACTGTGTGATCCACTTCCCCACCATGCACTGTTTTGTCAGTGTTACAAACATTTCTTCAAGTGACTTAGGCTTGCACCATCCAAGGGCTACCTCTTTTCAGCTGATGTTCCTTGCTATTCCACGAGGTCTTATGTAGACAGAGTTCCCTCTCCATTGTGACTTCAAGGTACATTTTTGCCTGTAACACCTTGTATCTTTCATATAGGAACAGCAAGGCAAGTATGTGCTGCATGCACCTGATTGTTGTGTCTCATGTACATCCTAAAATGACTCACATGGCATCGTTTTGCATGTGCGCTAGCTTCTCTATTTTGGGTGTGAGATAATATTAGCACTCCCAAACCATACTCCATCATGGAAATAATCAGTTGCTAATAGAGTGTATAGAGCATTCTCTGTTCCATATCCTTTGATGCCATCACTTTCAAAGCACTGGATCCTTTCCTTATCTTTAAAACCACCTCTTCCACATGGTATTCAAAAGACGGGCTCCTTTCAAAAGTTATTCCTACATATTCCTATGTTAAAACAACTGACATATATATTATATTATGTATGTTACACACACACACACACACACACACATACACACATATAAATATATATATATATATACATGTTGTGTATTTGTGTGTACATTCTTCCATGATTTGTGTTACACACGTGTGTGTGTTTGAGCTAGCATGATGTACGCTTTACACACACACACACACACACACACGTGCGCACACACATACAAATGATACCATGACATATGCTAACATATTATAAATTTATCTGTACTGCAATTTAATATGTTTTACCTATTTTCTACCATTGGATATGTTGCATCTAAATGTGCTGCTAATGAATGTGCTACTATTGCTTGTCTTAGATCTGTGAGGACATATGGTAGGTCTACATGTGCTGTATCTACATATGCTACACACCCATGTAGCATATGTTTATCCTATTTGATTAGTTCTATACTATAATTGTTTTAACAGCAGTAAATGAAAAAAGTGATTTAGCAAGCAGATATAACTATATGTTTATATGCTAAAATCAACATGTGTTATCTACATATGCTGCACATTCAAATGTGTTGATTATGTTTGCTGCATATACACATTACATCGATACTTGCTACAATTGTAAATCTACAGCTTCACACAATATTCCTATGTAAATAAGCAATGGCCTGTTTCCACATTGATGCCTTTCACTGTGCTACTGTAGCTCCTGTATTTATGTTACATGGAAATGTGACATATACACATATTACACTTTGTTACATTGAGTTAAACTGAGTTAAGGATTGATATCACAGCTTTTGGGACACTCTTTTAAGTGCTCCATCCCCATCTTCAGCAGCAAGCTGAGAGTTCCAATTTTTACCAGTAATAGTTTGATTTGTTTGTCTGTCTTGCCTTTTTTGTGTGAATGTGATACATTTGAACACTTTTGATTTTATGTTTGAAGTTCTGACAGTAGCCAAGCCATTATAAGAAAAAACTATTTGTATTGTTTTTTCCATATGTAATAGATCATTTCCCCTAACTCTAACAGATTGTTCCTCCTAACGCTGGCCGAGACACTGTCTCTGTATTTTTAAAACGTGGGAAACTACCAAAGAACCCTAGTAGTCTTCCCCTGCCAGGTGTGCTTACAGACAGGACAGTGCTCAATGTGTTTGGTCCAACTGGTGCTGGCAGTCGCTATATTCTTGACAGTTTAAAGGTAATTATTCTACTACTGTTATTGTTATGTTTTTTCCAGGGTGAGAGGGCTTCCTTTCTCATTCTGAGAACCAGATTCACACCACACAAGGAGGTTAAAGCTTGTTGGTGGCTCATATTTTGTCCATTAGGGTTGAGCACAGAAACATAAAATCAAATCAACAACCCCTGGGATGAGGAAGACTGAGCACTGCAACATCCAGATCTTTCTTTAGCTGTCCTGTGCCTGTTTGACACCATCATCACTTTCAAGTTCCCCCACTACTATTGGTACAGATGACCCAAAGCAGATAATAATAATGTAATCCACATAACTGTGTTGGGAAGAAAATAAAAGAAATCAAAACTTTAGGAAAAATATTCATAATTTTAATAATATAAAATAGATAAAGGCTATAGTAGCCAGACAACTAGGAATTTTTACCAACAAAACTACAGACTAAGGATGCCAATGTGTGTAGTGAGACACAGTAGTGTAGACAGCTCACTAAGTAGAGAAAATTTCATGAGTTATCGTGGATTCTTGTCTGAGTCAATTTTATACATAATAGAAGTGTGGTGATATTGGCAAAGTCTCTCACTGCAGATTTCACCTGAGATTATAAGAAAATGAAGCTTGACAGAAGGAGGATCCTCTTTTCTGTTCCCAGGTAGATGATGCCCAGCTTTCCTCAGTTGGCTGGGTGGCAGGGTAGGTGGTTGAATCTACAGGTAATGTTAGCTTTTACTTTGCTTTCCTGTTATAGGAAGCTACAAGATATAGTTCAGTGATGTCTAATTCGCCAGCCTCTCTAAACCCTTTTCCCTGATCCAATAGACAGGAACAATACAATCATTGTATCATCTCACTGTTGTAAGTAATGGTGTTTGATGACTGAGTTGGCAAGTGGCTGGACTTGAGAAAATCCACACACGCACGCACGCTCGCACGCACGCACGCATGCCCGCACGCATGCACAACACACACACACACACACACACACACACACACACACACACACACACACACATATATATATATATATATATATATATATATATATATATATATATATATATATATATTTATGTATGTATATGTATGTGTATGTGTATATGTATATATGTATAGTTGACTTCACCATATATATGTGTTGAAGGTGCTCTTCAGGGGTTTCAAGGACCCTATATAGATGAAAATAATTTAGATGATGGAATTGGAAGGCTGCTAAAACTGGGACGCCCAACAAAATTCCTTTCATGGAGACAAAGAAACATCATCATCGTCATCATCAGGTGCCTTGCTGACTGGTGTGGGCGATCATACTTCTCCACCATCTGCGATCTCCTGCAGCATGTATCAGTTCGTGTGCTGACACACCTCCATGACATGCAACAAAACTGTCAAGAATCTTCTTTCGTTGTCTTCCTCTATCCCTCCTTCCACAGATCTTTCCAGTAGTCACAACATGTTCCATTTTCCCTCTTCTCATAACATGGCTGAAAAATGATGACTGTCTCCTTCTGATGTCTGTGATAAGTTGTCTTCGGGCTCCCGCCTCTTTCAAAAACTCTTGGTTGCTCTTTTTGGCTGTCTAAGGTATTTTAAGCATTCTTCTGTAAAACCACATCTCTAAGGCCTCAAGAAACTGTTTAGCCTGCCAACCGATTGTCCAGGACTCACAGCCATATGTTAAAACTGGATGTATATAGCAAGCAAGAATTCTTTTTCTAACTTTCATTGACAGAGATATATCGCATAAGATGGATTTTATTTCTATTTATGTCCTATTCTGTTTCTTATCTCAGTAATGCATCTTCCATCTGATGTTATCCATGTGCCTAGATACTTACATTTCTGTATTTGTCCCAAAATAACACCATTGACTTTTATTACACATTCAGGAATAATTCTTTTCTTTGATACCACCATTACTTCTGTCTTTCCATTATTTAAACTGAGGTCCATTTTTCCAATTTCTACCACCACAATGTCTATCATGTCCTGTAGTTCTTTTTGAACTATACACCTCAGACTTCTGGTCAGAATGGACACTAGGCATGACCACTGTTTTGAGCTGGGGCCATTTTTGTTGTTGTTTCTGCCAGACAGTGGTCGTTGCATTTTTGCTCCATTTGTAGACTGAAAGGATATAGTTTCATCACCCAGTTTCTGAGTTGATTGCATGGCACTATGTGAGCTGGGGATTTCATTTGGAATGTTTTTCGACTGTGACCAATGTGGTGGTGTGAATTGTAGATTCAGAAAATGGCGCGATGCCTGTTGTCACAATATTGGTGGTGCCATTTTGCTGCGTCCGTGGCTAAGGCGTTGCGAGTCCGACTCGTAAGCCAGCATACCGCGATCGAAACCCACTGCAAGCTGCGCGGATTTTTATCGTGGTATGGGACATCGCAGGTCGACCCAGCCTAAAATGGGTACCAGGATGGGTTGTCCTGGGAAAGTAAAGACAGCCGGCGTAATGCTGACCACATTACCCACAGAGTGCTGATGGTCTGTAAAAATATGGGACGCTCTGCCCATATGCCCGATGCGCCGAAAGGCGTGAAAAAGGGATCTTTACTTTTTATTTTTTTTTATTTTGTGATTAAAATTGATTGCATGTGCAACTGCTGATCTGTTGGTGACTTCTGCTACCATCCATGATTAACTACATTTCTAATGTCGGACTGTTGTATTAGCACTTCGAATGGCACACTCTTAATGCATGTGTATGCTAGTGCATATGCTGAGACAGCAGTCTGTCAATCTTTCCACAAGGGACTGGGATTAACATTCTGTGTTTTTTTGTTGACACAGGAGCGGAGCAACTGTGGGGTGACCCGTTTTCTATGAAGCTGAAACTAAGATTACCAGATTACCAGATTACCAGATATCTTTTTGAACTACAGGAAAGACACATAGGGATGAGTAATACAGGATTCATTCAGAAAATAATATCAGCTGTCCATACAAAAGACACATAGATAAATAAGATAGTTGAGTAGAAAGCTGGATAAGCGTCCAGATGTTTTTGCATGGGCAAGCTTGTCTTAGAAGAATAGTTAACAGAGTAAACAGTCACAAAACAGCAACAAATATTATAAAACTGCTGAGAAGGGAGTGATGTTTGAACTGTCACCTATATAGACACCCAGAAGCAATGAGAAAATCCTCCATACTGTTATACCTCAGCCTCAACATTTGAAAGGAATGATTTTATTCCTCCTTCTTCTATCAGCTTGCCAGTTAGCTGATGGGATGATCAAAAACAGTGTACTTGATTACTGCATTCCTGTACAGTAACTTCCACCTCCAGGTGCTCATGAACACACACTCTTACCGAAGCCTGCAAAGGTGCCAATCAGTCAATCCACTGAAGCCATCTCTTCCCAACACAATGTAATTAATACACAAATTTGGTTCCCACATAAAAACTTATACCTTTCAGTAGGGCTGCACCGAATAGTGATTTTCACTATTTGGCCGAATATGAATAGCTGGACCAACTATTCGGCCGAATATGAATTAGTGAATCATTATCATCAGGTGCTTTGCCGACTGGCATGGGCGATCATGCCTCGCTGCAATCTGCGATCTTCTGCAGCATGTATTAGTTCGTGTGCTGACACACCTCCATGCCAACAAGACTGTTAAAAATCTTCTCTCGTTGTCTTCCTCTATCCCTCCTTCCACATATCTTTCCATTATCAACCAAATGTTCCATTTTCCCTCATCTTATAACTTGGCCGAAAAATAATGACTGTCTCCTGTTGCCTGTGAGTAGTTGTCTTCGGGTTCCCACCACTATCCAAACCTCTTGGTTGCTTTGCTGTCCAAGGTTTTATAAGCATTGTTCTGTAAAACCACATCTCTGAGGCCTCAAGAAATTGTTTGGCCTGCCTGCTGATTGTCCAGGACTCACAGTCATATGTTAAAACTGGATGAATGTAGCAAGCAAGAATTCTTTTTCTAACCTTGAATGACAAAGATATATTTTTCATTTGATAAAATGCAGTTTTTGCTTGCCCTATTCTGTTTCTTATTTCAGTAATGCATCTTCCATCTGAAATTTTACTTCACAAAATATAGTACAGAATAGTAAACATTTAAAAACATTTCATGTTTTGCATCCTTCAGTCAGTCAGTCTGTGGTAATTAATACATAAGAATGAAAGTATTCTTAGTTTTATAACAAGTAACTAAACTTGAAAATTTTCACTGACAGCTTAGTTAATCCATGAAAGCGGCATTAGCTTTCTCGTTCCATGTTGTCAGCATTAAGGCAGCTTCTTGTCTTACTGAAGGTATTTCCAGCTGTACTAAACAAAGGTTCACTTGGTACGCTTTGTAGGTGGTGCACAAAGATAACGCTTGACAGTATGAACCAAGGTGGGAGATCTTGATATGTTTATTTTCTACCAGTCAAGAAACGGATGTAAGGTAACCACTATTCGTATTCGGCCTGACCGCAACTATTGGGCTGAATACCAAATAGTTATTAGGTCCAATATTTGGCCCCGAAGCGAATACGAAGCGAATATTTGGTACAGCCCTCCCTTTCAGTGAATAATTCATCTGAGCAGTGACTAACATCCTTTATGTTATAACTTGCTTTTTGAGCGGTAATCTTGTGAATTCTTCTTCTTCTTCTTCAGCATTCCGAGCACTTGAGGTTCATTGCTGCAGATCTTACTTGCCTCCATTAATATCTCTAGCTGGCTTTCTCTTCCAGTTGGTGACACCGAGTGTTTGCAGGTCTGTCTGTATATTATCTCTTGCTATGGATCTGCTATGAATTAATCGTGTGAACTACTAACATCAAATTAAGCATACAGAACCATGTTTTACAAGTGCATGAAAATGAGTTTCCCAGGAAAGGGGAGAACCTGAACATAGTATTTCTCCACGCTTGCAGAAGGAGAGGATATTCTTCTATGGAGTGTGCTATTTATCATGCAGCTGTGTACATTTTGGTATTCACTCAGCGCTTTTCTTCTTCTTCTTCTTTATTGCCAATTACACTGGTAAGATGCCACATTGCATTCTCTCCAACACTAACACAGAAGAATAAATAAGTTGGTTAAAACTGAAACAAAAAAAATATTAATTTGACGCTATCCATTAGTTAGTGCTTATGTTATAAATTTGCTAGATTTGGCCTGCAGGCTGCTAGTTGAATAGCCCTGGTCTGTTATAATGTCATCACCTGTGATGTTATCTTGTATCAGATTTTGTTGACACTAACGATCTTATTACTTCCATGTAGACTGGCGAGGTCAGCACAGAGTTTGTTACCGACCGAGATCTATCACTGGGTGCTGTGATCAGTGTCTGGGGACGCAAGTTTATTTTATGTGACTGTGATAACTTTACCCGCGAGTACTATAAAAACAAATATGGCATAGGTAGGTGTGCACAATTTATAGCATATTGTTTTAATTATTTCATCTGTGCATGCTTGATGTTAAATTAAAATACAGAATAATAATTAAAGTATAAGATGTTCTACTTCTCCTCGTCCTCCTCCTCTAGTCCTGTTTGTCCTTTCAGTGTCAGGCTTTGAAGACGTGTGTGTGTGTGTGTGTGCGCGCGCACGTGCGTACGTGCATATGTGTGTGTATAAAAAGATAATTTCTTTCATACAGATATACGCCTCAAATTCAAACTTGTTTAGAGCAACTATTAGGATGACAAAGGCAATAACAACCATTCACATTTTTTTAGCAGACACAAACAAATGTATCACTACTTTTTTCACTGAATGCATGCTAATTGCAACCAGTTGACTCAGCATAAGCAATTCATCATCATCATGTCATGCTGTTATTGACCACAGAGGGCTCACAGTCTAGTCCTCCATTCTCTTCTATCCTGTGCAATCCTTTAGCTATCATCAATGGAATCAACTCAAGCACCTTTTTTTTTATTACAGTTTTCATCATCATCATGTAGTAGGTCTTTTGCAGAACGTTGCTCTTATCACAGTCTGCCTGAATAAAACTCGGTCTCTCGCCAGTTCTCCCGCCTCATGTACTTTCATACTCAAGGAGTCACTTATATCCTGTGCTTATCTTTGTGTCGGTTAGCCCCTGCCCCTCCTTCCTGGTACCATGCCTTCTGCTTTAATTTTTTCCAATCCCTCGTGGCGCTTGATATGACCAAAAAATTTCAGCTTCGGAGACAGGATGCTGTTTATTAGCCAATCTTGCTTGATGTTCAGATCTTTCAAGATGTAAGTATTTCTCCTCTTCTTTGTCCAAGGTATTCCGAGAATCCTTCTATAGCATTTCAGCTCAAAAGCCCTATTCTCTTTCGACAGTTTAAGTCCTCTAATTTCTCAATTTCTCTTCCTTTTGTGTGAGTTATACTCCAGCAGTTCTTCTGAGACAGTGTTCTTTAATATGATAACGCTTGCATTTAATTATAGATTCAGAACACATTACTCATCTTTTTGATGCTATTTTATTATATGGGGGGGGGTTCTTGCTATATACTTAATGGAGGCATGCATGTCTTGCCATATACTCAAGTTGGGGGGGGGGGGGGGGGGGGGGGGGGCAGTTGTACCATCTGAAAAAGGTTGCTGACCACTGTTCTGAGACAAGCCACCTATATAAACATGGAAGCAAGGAAAAGCTATGTTATTTTTTTTCAAAATGTATTTCTGGAGCATGTCATCAGTCTGTATGTGAAGGGTCACCTTACATAAATTGTATACAGGCAGGCTAAATAATATAACAAGACTTAATTACATAATTATGTAAACACATTTTCTAGTTGTCAGCTCTTCATTGAATCAAATGTTCACATAAATGTGACTGTTTTATGTGTTGAATTGTTAGTTGCGTACCCTTTACAGGACGTTGCAGAACCAACCCCAACTGCCCCTGGCTGTTGTGTGGTTTTTCTAGGCAAATTTACATCCAGTAGTTTGCCATTGCTTTCTGGACGGTCGGCTTTCTTGATACCACTGTAGAAACCAACGCGAGGCGCATGGCCCACAGCTGGGATCAAACCTGGTATCCCTGCATTGCGAAGCGTTCGCATTGACTTAGCCACAGAGCTGACATGTGTTGACTAGAAATTGACATATTTTTTTCAGTGGACATGACACCAGTCAAGTTTTCTAAAGAGCCACAAGGTCAGCTAACACAAGAGATGCCCCCATACAATGGATTTGGGAGTGAAGAAGATTCCATGAATTCATGCAGAGGTTTGTTGCCCAAACCACTAAAGCGTGATTTCATCAAGTTCATGGAGTATGATCGCCATGGATTTGACAGTAACGTTCTTCGGTTCCTGGCCCGCATGGATACCAAGAAAGCTATTGATCAAGATCGCAGGTTCATCATATCCTACTTCCTGGCTGATGATAGTGTACTTGTATTTGAGCCGCCTGTGAGAAACTCAGGTGAGTACTGAACAATTGGCTGTTCTTATAATCAAGATATAGATTGTTTTTTGTGTGTATACATTTATAACAAAACCATCATCTTTGTTCTGCTGTTGTTACCTGAAATTAATAACTGTTGTGTGGATCAACACTGTAGAATACTAACGAGGAAAAAATTTTGGTACAGGTATAATTATTTTGGGTCAATCATGTTAAACAATTTTTAAATTAGCTTGGGCTGATGTAATGGTGGTGAGTAAAAAAGTAAACTCTTTAATTAATGAAGGTCAGTTTTTCTAGCTTTTCCTTACTCTTTTGGTCTCAAGGAATGCATTATACATTCTCATATTGCATGTCTCACTTTTTAATTTACCACTGGGCAGTATAAAAAACATGAATTGGCAGTTTGGAATATCTTTCTGGTTCTTTCCGTTCACTAACACATGTTTTGGGTGTAAGTTTATTTGTAAACCTGATCTTTCTTTTGGTCATATTCTGCTTTTTTCTGCTATGTGTCACATGTTAACAGATGATCAGTATCCAAGCTAGAGCACACTCGGTTGCCCCGTATGCTGGGATGTTATGAAGTCTCAAAATGTCATCGACTCTTTCAGTCCATCTTCTTCTTGGTCGTCCCCTACCTACTGGTGTTTCTACTTTCATGTTGCACTCTTTCATTTCTGGCATCATTGGATTCATTCTCATAAAGGGGCCACACAATTTCAGTCTTTGCTTTTTTAGGGTATATAATTATAGGGGTTGTTCCAGTAGTTTTTATAATTTCTTTGTTTCTCAAATGACCTCTTCTTTTTGTGTGAAGATATTTTTTGTTCTGGGAGGTCATTTTGTCTTGTACCAAGTAATGGGACTCTGTGGTGATGTTCTAAATGTTTCTTTGGGTGTCGAGTGTTGAGCTAAGAACTGACATTACAACACTCAGAACATTTTTGTAAAAAGCTGCGTCCTCATCTTGAACAGCCAGCAAAGAGTTCCATTTCCAGTGGTGCCAGCAACATTTGATTTTTCTCTGTGTGTGGAGTGTTGACCAGATCGCTGGGACACTCAAAGCTGTGCTATTTTCTCCAGCTCATAATGATCAATTTATATGCCCCCACAGGCCTTGACCAGATGTAGCTTGCCATGTATAAATTCACAACACATTGGTGCAGAATCAGCCAGTCTGTTTGCTGTTCATTTCCCAACACCCCTGCATGATTTTGAGAAAATATCAAAACAAGGAAAACTACCTCGGACCTCTGAAGTGATGCTTGCCACTCTGCACAAAGCATGCCTGTCTTGACCTTTATTAACCTGCTTTGTGAGTCAGTTATAATTACAACATGTATGTGCAGCTGGTTCTCAGGCCAGTGGAAAGCTGGTGTGACTGCTTCCACCTCCATTCTCAAACTAGATGTTGTAGTATTATACTCTGGACTTTGTTTGCACTAATCAATGAACCCCTATGCAATTCTTCTGCCTCTGAACATAGAGCCATCTATATACATAATCACATCACCTAGACAGGAATGATCATGAATCAGTTTTTGCATTTCTGATTCTGCAGTGCCTGCTGGCCAATCCCTAAACTCTTTGCCAAATGTAATTAGAACCTTATACAGGTCTGATTTTTGCTCTGACACTTTGAATCCTCTCATTTCCCATTTTGTTTTCCATCGTACATGCATCTCTTATTGTGTCTTTTGCTTGCACCATACAATACTTCCTTCTGATAAACCTGTGACCTTAGCTAAAACCCATGGCAGTATTCTAATATCATTACCACTTTTCTGACCAGCAGTCCAGGGCATCACTGTCTCCCTTTACTGAGGATGTTTGAAGATTTTTTTTTTTAAATGACTAGTTTTAATAAATTCATTAAAAATAAAAAATGGCCCTAGGGTTGTGAAACCTTTTTAGCACCATTATGAATGGTTCCTTGCTACACATGAAAAAAAAAGATATATTATGCAAATATGTCACGTGATCATGGTGGCCATCTTGAATTTGTTTGGCTGTTTATAGAAATTTCACATCCGGCTTGCTAGCGTAGTTGGCTAAACCTGACTTTGCTGCCGCCGGATGACAAACTCCTTGTGGTCCGGTTTCACGCATGGGGGTAGGCAGAAAAGCCACATTTCTCTAAGATTTCCGGTATCTATCATGGAATCAAGGCTGAAAGGTTGGGATATCTATTATACCAAGCCTAAGGGTTAACAACTCATGGCTTCTGGATACTTGAAAAAAAAAAAAAGGAGAAATTTAAGGAGATGTTATAAAACCATCATCTTTTTCCAGTTCTGAGGAAATTTGTTCAATGTCATTTTTTTTTTAAATGGCGCTGAGTGAGTTGTGATGCTATGACGTGTGGTCTTGAAGGTTTTACATTGTGCCAAAGAACAGCAAGTCCAATAAGAGCAAGACCAACATCCTGCCTGAACCTCTTTGCTGTGATTTTATACATAGAGTTGGCAGTGTTGTAGTTTGTACGCTCATCGATCAGAGCAGCGTCAATTAAAAATAAATAAAATAACAGCATGTACCATTTATAGGATCTAGGTAGGTAGGGGTAGTTTGCACCCAGCTGGCCGAAGTGATCAAGACCTCCTATTCTGTTGTATTTTTCTGCAAGAACTGGCTCATTTATTATTCTGCCCTCAAGAATTCCACATTTCCTGACTGTCTTGTCCATAACATCATTGGAGTCAACAGAAGATATCAGATGAGCTCTCTTAGTGTCATGCCAGGTAATGACCAGCATGCCTTTATCTTTTGTCACATAAGACAGGATGATTTGCCCTTTACAGTTGCAATTGCTTTTTCTTTAAAAAAAAATCAATTGACGCACTCCAATTGTGTCTAACATGGCACTTTGTTGTTATTCGTAGGGAGGAAGATTGTCAAGCTTAACAAGTTCATTTTGAGCAGCCTTTCTCCATTTACCAACAGCATTTTCAGCTGTAGAAACACCCACTTCTTTCTTCCTATGTACCTACATTACCTCTGTCATCAAGTCTGTCATCAGTGTCGCCACTTTCAGTTGCATTATGACATTCACAAGTAAATCTCTACTTATCCAGGAATTACCGTTTTCAGTGCTGCAGTTACTGGCAGATTCCAAATCATCAATAATATTGGTCTGTTTTTGCCATGAGATGACAAAATGGCTGAATATGCGCTGGTAGTCGAAATTATCAAAATTTCACTGAAAACAATGCTTGAATCAGCTCAAAGCGATATCAGTCATGGGCACAGCCATCTTGGTGTAATAAAAATACCAGGATGAAACTCAGTTTAAAAAAACTATTGGTAAGGGGGGGGACTGTCTGTCTTCAGTATACATGTCATGAATTCGTCAATCGTCGAAGTTGGTCACCAGGGGATATGGCCGAAAATTTGAAAATTATCAACGTTGGTCAGAAAGAAAAGCGTTAATTAAACTCTTTGGGTAACAAGAGACACATCTTGCATTGATTTATAACTATTTTGACTGTACTCAGGTACTAAAAAGAGGTAATATTCCCTGGTCACTTTGAAATATTATATGCATATGCTAGAAGCTGCTGTGATATAGCGGCTAGACGCTTGCCTGCAGATCTGAAGGTCATGGGTTCAGGTCCTGGTGGAGACTTTTGTTTTCAAAAATGACCTTGGCTCCCAAGTCAGTATAACCTTAAATGGGGTCAGGTAGAGTTCTGGGAAGTAAAGGCAGAAGGTGTGATGTTGACCACATCACCCACTGAGTGCCAATTGGTCTATAAAGTATAGGCCTGTATACCCAGTATGCCTGAAGGCCTGGCAAAGGGTCCCTTTAATTACATTGTTTGTTTGTCTTGCACAGCAGCTGTGTGGGTATGGTCTGTTTGTCATGTGTTTACACTCCTGCAGTTTCAAAACGTAATTGCTACTCCTTGGTCCTATGATGCAAACCCTGGTATAGAAATAGTTAAAGTTTGTAGCAGAAGAACTGCCTGATTGATATATTTTTGATTATGCTGGTGATAGTTTTAAAATATTCTCATTTGTTTAAAAACATGTAAAATGTATAATTTTTTATGATTATAATTTTGAAATTTCATTTTTGTCACAGTTCAAATACCTCAGTAGAGGTTTCATAAACTAAGAAGTATTTATTATCTACAGGACTACTGTTGTGTTAGTTGTCTTTACTTTCTCAGAGAAATCCATAGTAACCATTATTATTAGTCACAAAGCCATTTTAATTAGATTTCTTTCTTAAAGAGTAATTATCCTCTTTTACCGCTTTGGGTGTCGAGGGAGATATAATGTCCTGCTTTGTGCTTTTCTAACTGCTTCGGCCAAAGACACATTCTGGTACTGTAGAGTTTTTCCAATTTTTTTTCTTGGTCTACCTCTTGCTCTACGTCCCTCTCCTCTTTTGGTATATGCCTTGTATGGTATAGCATCAGAAGGCATTCTCTCCAGGTGAGCAGACCATTTGATCTGCTATCTTTCTGTGTGAATTAGAATTGGTTCTGTGCTGACTGTATCTCATATGACCTCATTCTTGATTATATCTCTTTTGGTCACTCTTACAGCCTTTCTCAGACACCTCATTTCCATGGTTACTAATTTTCTTCTATGTTTCGTTGTAAGTTACCACGTCTGGCACTGGTAGCAAAGGGCGGGAATGAATTCGCTTTGTATGAGATGTCTTGTTGTGCTGATTGGGATTGCCTAATGCTGTAAGAGAGTGGGGCTAGTGAAAAGTGATAACACTATTCAGAATTGAACATTAGACCAAAGTTGTGTCAGTGCACTAATTACTTTCTAACCACAATTGTCAGTTGGATTGTTTGATGTCATTTATAAAGCATTATATTTAGCAAGTGCTTATAGTATTAAATCTTCACCACTCTCAAATCAGTCATCATTTGAAAATAGTTTTGTGAATTTGTTTTGGTCTCATGCTTCTCCACAACACTGTTCTTCATTGAAATATATCACTTCTGGGTTTATATCTTTCCATGTCAAGATGAATGGCTGTCAACAATATACTCTTACAGCCTTCCTCACTTTCCTTTCCTTTAACCCCCATTAAAGGGTTTAAACATTGTGTAAAAAACTTGTCGTCTGTACAAAAATCCCTTGGTCGTTTGCCTTTTGAAACTGCAAAATATTGTTAGCTAAATACCCAAATAGGTTTCTGTCCTATTCTAATGTTCAGATTATGAAAAACTGCATGCAAACTGAATATTTATAGCAAGTGTTAGTACTTTTTGATTATTAATAAATACACAGATTTATCTCAATCTTTTTGTGCTATATAGTACACCACATGGTGTTTGTGATTCTCCTTGTATGATGAATGGGAAAAGACAGGAGCAACTTTTTGAGATATCCATCCATCGGGAAGGTGATTTTTAACCAATAGAAAATGTTCCATCCACTAATTCCAAATCCAAATGATGTTTCACCTCCAATATTTAAAATTTTCTACCACATTAATTACACAATTAATTCTTGTTGCTGAAATGTTTGATTGTTTTCTCCAAAAAAATAAAAGGTATTGCAGGAGGAAAGTTTCTGGAGCGTGGTCGTATCAAGAAACCACCAGAAGTGATGTTCAACACTGAAGTGTCCCAGTATTACACAGCAGCAGATCTTTACATTGGGGCTTGTGTTGAGTTCAACAAGTTCAAGTTTGTTATCCTAGATGCAGATGAATATGCCTTCAAGTTTATGGAAGACAACAGTAATCTGGTTAGTCCTACAATATGTGTGGTATATTCATGATTGGCTTTTTTAATTATCTGTTATTCATAATTTTACCATGATGCCTTCTTAGTTCTGTTAACAAATAGTACTAAGGGTTTACAGAACTAATGCAGTGTGTAAAAAAAAGACATAGATAAATTCAAAATCTGTTTCTGAACTTAGAATAATTTTAATTTTATTGTGAGCTGTAAAAAATGTTACATAATGTTTAATATTTTAGCTCAATAATCAGCAACAGGGTCGGCTGTTTTTAAATAGTCAGTTTAAATTCTAGATCACTTCTGCCAACATATGTTAGTGTGTGTCTAAGACAGAAGAAACTTGTTCTTTGTTCTTGTGTCTTGTTGACTGCTGTGATGTTTACAGTTCGCCTTTACTTTCCATTGAAAATTATTGTACTTTTAGTTATTTATAAATGCAGGGCTTTTTTTAAAGCCCCTATTTACTTCCTTCATAAGGTTTTGTAAATCTTGCTCACTTTCCAGTAGCAGCCATATATAATCAGCAATATTGTTTATTATTCTTTCACTAATATTCAGTTCAAGTAATCCTCACAGATCTAGGGTTGTCTCTTATTCTTCCACTAATATTTAGTTAGGTAATTCTCACCCATCTAAGATTGTTTATTACTCTTGCTCTGTTATTCTTGTTTAGGTAATTCTCCAACCTGTTTAAAATGCTTTCTGTTTATGACCTGAAAAGGCATGGAGACAGACATCCATGTTGCACTCTGTTTGTTATATTTCTTGATAATTAATAATTATTTTTAAACATAAATGTTCAAATAAAGCACAAACAACAGACTGCATAATTTACTGCATAGTGTATTTTATTCTGTCTTGTCTGATAAGTAACAGATTTAAATAAGATGAAGAAACAAAAATTGAATCCTTCAAACTGAAATACAAAAATCCACCACACTCAAATGTTTTACCTGGGTAAGCACCAGTTTAGAACTGTGTCATTTTGTCTTTACAATACTGGACAAAAACAGTTTACTGCAGCTGTATCAGCAAAATGGTTGTTTGATGTATAAAGGACTGAATTCATTTGTCCTTGTTATTACCTTGACCCATGCCTCATGCATTTTAATACTAAGTTTATCCTTAATGTCAAGATGAGTATCATAGATGAAATAATATGGTAGTTTTTACCTAAGATACCCTCCATAAAATGTTTATCATTTGTATGAATTCTGGTATACACTGTGCTAAATGAAGATTTCACATTTTGGGTACTTATCATGAACCTGCCTGTACAAAGAGAGTTCCTTTTCCTCCCATTCATGCTGCTGTGGGCTACATGCCCTGTCCTATGTTGTGGGTATATTATGATATTATTATTATTTCAACTTGATTTTACTTCATCATCATCATGTAGCAGGTCCTTTGCAGAATGTTGCTCTCATCATGGTCTGCCTGAAAGAAACTCTGTCACTCGCCAGCTCTCCCGCCCCATGTACTTTCATACTCAAGGAGTCATTTAGATCCTATGCCCATCCTCTTGTTGGTCGGCCCCTGCCCCTCCTTCCTGGTACCATGCCCTCTACTATAATTTTTTCCTATTCCTCGTGGCGCTTGACAAGACCAAAATATTTTAGCTTCTGAGACAGGATGATGTTTATTAGCCAATCTTCCTTGATGTTCAGATCTTTTGAGGATGTCAGTATTTCTCCTCTTTTCTGTCCAAGATATTCTGAGAATCTCTCTGTACCATTTCAGCTCAAAAGCCCCTATTCTCTTTCTTAAGGACTCGGAGATAGTCCATGACTCACATCCGTATGTTGCTACAGGGAAGATGCATGCTCTCAGAATTTTGATCTCCTTGCTGGTGCTTAACCATAGACTTTTAGGCTGTTTAATCTTTGCATTGCTATGGCCATCCTCCTTTTAATTTTTGGTGTAAACAGACAAGATGGCAGGACATCTTTTTCGTCCGTTAGGACAAAGGGTGTTTTCGCTACTAGTTATGTGTTTACTGTAACATTTTGGAACGTAACAGGGTTCTGGGCCGTGCTACGGAGTTTCGTGCACGAGTGCCCAGTCTCCTATCGGCGTTCCTCAGTGTCTTGTGGTGAAATTTCATTCATGGAAACTGTACAACGGGCGACAAGAACAAAGATCGGCAAGCATGCTGATGCCGGCCGGAAACATCTAAAATGTGACAGGCTGAGTCTAAAATATGTTCGTGTGTTATACTGGAACTGTGTTTCGTTTAATCAGAGACTGCCCATTCTTGAAAAGCTTCTTTACGGCAATGACATCGTAGCCTTACAGGAGATGAGACAGTTGAAGTTGCATGTCTTCAGTGCTTTTCCAACAGGCAGCATCTCGGTCAGGTCATTATGGTTTGCGACAGCATGATGGCGTCAGAAGTGGACATGTCTGAATGGAACAGTGATGTCCTGCAGGTGCCTTCAGTAAGAGTGCTGGCTCCAGCCCAATTTACGATCGTCAATGTTTACACCTGTAACGGTAAGGTTGAGGTGCGGCAGTGGCAACGTTTGTTTGCGACCAAAGAAAGAGACATCATTTATTGCGGAGATTTTAATGCCAAGAGCAGACAATGGTTTAATGTCATAACCAATAAACGGGGGAAGATCTGGAGGAGGCCCTGGTATCTGCTGGACTTGAATGTTTCAATGACAGACAAGTCACTAGACTAGCCACTCGACCAAGTGACTCTGACAGTGTGATTGACTTGGCTCTAGTGTTGCCCACCATCGCCCCTGTTTGTAGATGGAGTACACTGGGGTACCATGACAGCGACCACCTTCCCTGAGTTGTCTTGGTTGAAAAGAGCAGAAAAATCAGTCAAATAAGCAGAATAAATACTTTCTAGTAGGATAACACAGAACAGGATGCCATCAGCAAAGTTAGACGTTGCAAAGTAAATACCTCCGGCAGACAGAGAAAGAAATTGACTCAGCCACTGTGGTGGGATGAAGAGGTTGAAAGGGCATGGTTGGAAAAAAGGGAGGCAGTCAAGGTGTGGCAGAAGGAAGAGTAGCTGCCACAGCCTGAGCTCCTGAGTGACCTGAAAGATAAAGTCAATAAGACAACGATGGCTTTCAAGCTGTGGTCAAAGCAGGTCAGGAATGAGAAATGGTATGATTACTCTAAGAGGGTATGCTCTGAAGGGTCTCTTGCCACATTTTGGTGACTTCATCGGGCAATGAATGGCACCACACAACGTCAGGGTATCCCTGACTTGCAAAGCTCAGATCTGACATGGCAGAAATCTGAATGCAGATAAATGGCAGGTTCTCCTTCTCCTTCAGCACTACTTTAGACCAGACCAGCAAAGATGATGCGCCAGACTGAGAGTAAAGGTCACACACTTTCAGAGTTGTGCAGAGCTACGTGACGATTACAGTAATTACAACTGAGACGCATACGAGAACACTCAGGAGAATTGCCCAGCACCTCACCAGGCGCCCTGATGGCATGACAGTAATGCTGAATATGCTGCAAAGATCTCAGAGGATGATATTGTCGAACTCCAGGAGAGTTCAACGTCAGCATCAGAAGCGGTTCAAGTCAGAAGAGGAGTGGCTAAAACACAGCTCTCTACTAGCAGTACCAAAACCAAATAAAGACCATTCCAAGATCAGTGGCTACAGAATCATTACCATGCAGAACACTACGGGCAAGCTTCTGGAGAAAATTGTAGCACGTAGACTCGCTGATGACTTGGAAAAGCATGACAGATTACCATCCACACTTGGCGCATACAGTCTTCGCCTGTAAAGTCTATGAAGGTTTTCAGATGAGAGAAGAGACATGTGCAGCTGCACTAGACTTAGAGGATGCGTACAATAGACTACCATTTAAATACTTGGTGCACATACTCCTCCAACTGCAAATATCTCCCTTCATCACCCGCTGGGTAGCCGCATACTGTTTCGGAGATGGGTGATACTCAGGTGTGGTTGTTGGTCCTCAGAACTGATAACCATCAGCCCAGAATAGCCTCAAGCTTCTCCACTGTCTTCAGTGCTATTCAATGTGTACACAGTGCTGATAACTGAGCCGCAGTTGCATGGGAGTGGCAGGACCTTGTCATTTGCTGATGACCTCTTAGTATATCGACATGGTATAGATCGTCAAGAGATTGCCGATTCAATGCAGAGTGAACTTAGTCACATCTCCTCCCGGTTTGCAGATTCTAATGCTCATGTCAACCCTTTGAAGGCCTCAGTAATGTGGTTCTCCTTGAACATGCATATAGTGAAGGCAGACTTACCAGCAGTGGAAAGCAGCGAAGAAATTTTGACAAGAACAAATCTGATGACATACCTTGGAGTGAGGTTTGATCATTGCCTATCCTTCAAAGAACATGTTGACCATGTCATAACAAAAGTACGCAAAGGCCTGTCAGCAATGAGGGTCCTGGCTGATGCTAACACTGAACAGAGACTGCTTCTGCTTCTGTTGCAGGGACTTGTACTTTCTCCCATCGAATATGCTCTTGCCATCCTCACTGTCAGCCATACTCAGATTGAAAGACTTGAGAAGGTGCAAAATAAAGCAATGTGCATTATTCTAGGGTGCACTGGAGACACCTCTTTTGTAGCAATGAGGTACCTTCTTGACTTCCCTACCATGAACTACAGGATCAAGATCTGGAGGGCTTGTGCATACCTGAAGAAAAGCTCAGATCTGAAGCACCCTTTGCATCACATGCTCTTCAAGAAAAAGGGCAATAGACTTAAAAGGGGCAACTCATGGCTAGGTAGGGCAGAGGAGGATATCATGCAGGTTTGCAGCCTTACAAACATCTATCCAGGTGAGGAGTGAATACCAGAGTCTAAAGCGCCCAATCTCACATTCTCCTGTGTCGTGACCCTCGATAGGAATTGTCGGGAGCAGAATCTAGCTGCTGTCAATGCCGAGGTATGCGCACTTATCAATGACAAGTCAGATGAGACATGTGGTGATCTTCACAGACAGGTCTGTTATATGAGGACATAATAAGAGTGCATAGGCATTTACAGCTCGCTCTTCAGGCAGAACAGTTAAGGAAGCCAGCGGTGCCTTCTCCATGACCACCAGCAGCATGACGATGGAGTTGATGGCGGTGACACAGGCTTTCATGTGGCAGGATCACAGGACTATTCCTGCGTGTGTGTGCTGAGTGATTCTTTGAGCATGATCAGCGGGTCGAGGCAGGCTGGTTACGCAGACAGTGGCTTGAGTTGTTGCAAAATTCTCCTGTGTGTGCAGTTACTTTCATATTCATCCAAGGTCATGCAGGCGTTGTTGGTAATGAGAGAGCTGATAGACTGGCAGGTGCTGCATTAATTTAATATGGCCGGCCCATGGATCACACAGACATTGTCAATGTCCTTAGAGAGTTAGGACGTTCTGAGGATTTTGGAAGCAACGTGTCCACATCACTGTTAAAAATACGCGAATTGGGAGTAAAGATCGGCACAGCCAAGCATGAGAAGTCCACTGAACGCACACAAAGTCTTGTTAACCAACATAGGACTGGTACTATTAACCGCACAACGCTGATGAATATGTTGAGAGGGGAATCTGAGCGCCTATGGATAGATAATCTAACTAAATTTCTGTCAAACAGTCTCCATTGCTATTTATTATAAAGCCTAGATATTCAAAGTTGGTGACATTTTCAATTTCTTCGCCATTTATTGTTATTTTTGGGTTTTATCTGAGGACATTATTTTCATTTTCTTTAAATTCAAGAACAGATTATGATCTTCACTGTGCTTTTGGACAGACAATATTAAATTTTCTATTCCCTTTACCCTGTTTGAAAGGAGGACTGTGTCATCTGCATAGCAAAGTTCTAGTATATGGTTGCCACCAATTTTGAGCGGATCATAACTGTCACAAGTCTGGTCATTTTTGACATTTCTCATTATATTTTCTGCGTTTATAGTGAGTAGGTATGGTGAGAGAATGCACCCCTGCATCACTCTCACTCTGATGGCTGCTTTTTGTTCATGATACAGATTTTCAATTAATGCATCAAATGCGCTGGAAACCCCATAGTTCTCATAATAGTCCAAAGTTTCTGATGTTGGACACAATACAATATTACTTACTAACAGAAAATAGTCAGTAAATACAACGGCACCTCTAAAAGCCCTAACATCATGAAAGGATGATCTAAATTTGTGTGATTATTTTGGTTAGTTGTCTTATGGTCTGGTGATTCCCATGTTGCTTTGTGTATTCTTTTGTGTAAGAAAATGCTTTGGCCAGTAGAATACTGGTTTCCTGCACAAAAATTGGTGAATAATTTTCAATTTTCATTCTTTACTCCTAGTTTATTTTTTCCCATAATCTCTTCATAACCTGTGTTATCTGATCCTGTCTTAGCATTCAGGTCACCCATCAAAATATTTTATTGCCCTTTCCTTCATTATTTAAAATATTTTGAAGTTGCATGTAAAATTCCTCCTTAATTGATCCATTCTTATCATTTGTTGGTACATATTACTGTATTGCCAACACGTCCACCTTCTGTTTGGCTGTTCTAAATGACACTCTTATTATTCTAGGACTCACAGCTTCTCATTCTGTTAGTGCTCTCTCTGCTTCTTATGATAGCATCAGGGCCACCCCTTCACTGTGGGAAGAATTTTCCTCTGTATGTCCTGAGAACAAAATAGTTTCCCCTGAATTTAGAATACTTTTTCCCACCCCGGTCCATCTAGTTTCTTGTAATCCTAAAGTAATAATCCTATGATGTTTCATTTCCCTTACTACTTCCATTGTTTTTCCTGCATTGTACAAAGTTCTATCATTCCAGGTGCCAATTCTGAAGGTTTTCCTAGGTGAGAGAAGGTATGTCAACCATCCAGACTCCTTTCTGCTTTCTCCACATTGTGTCATACTTCTTCTACTCGAAGAGCCTTCCCTCATCTTTATTGGCTGGGTTTTTCTTGTTTCTCTTTTTGAATTTTTCATGTTTAGATGGTTTTTGTGTGGTTTTATGGCTACAAGTTTTAAGTATGATGTAGCCAACCCCAAGCCCACCCCAACTCTACCTCATTCTTTGCTTCCATTGAGTGGCACACTGGTGTTTTTATGCAGCTAATATAATAGAAGTAAATTTATGCAAAAATATGCTAAGTCTAAACCTAACTTCTGTCTCAAAAGACCTGATCATTTTCTCCAGCAGAATCTGAATCTAACTTTGTGTGTTCAAAATAGTACAAACCTGATTAGAAGAACTCATGGGGGACCCAAGAAATGGTTCTTCTTACCAGAAATTTCTCTTATCCAGATAAGAATTTGAACATAAATTTGCCACATCTGAGATTGCTTTACGCGAGATTGCTTTAAGCAGTTTGCAATGTATATATTATTTCTTCCATTTGCAAAGTCTACACTTGTATATAAATGTACACCAAGATATTCTCCAACAGTTTCCAAAGTCTAACATCAATGCTATCCTGGAGAAGTTGGCTGTCAGGCTGGGCTCAAACAAGAAGATGTACGAGCTTTCTTTGCCAAATAGTTCCTGCTTGGTTCTGGTTAGCATGTCCGTATGGGAAGTTCAGAGAGATTGGCACTCAGCATTGAACCAACACTCACTGAACATGAGGTAAGTAAAGTATCAGACATAAACCAGAACTCACTTAACACGAGGTGTGTAGAGTATTAGACGTAAACCAGAATTCACTTAAAAAGAGGTGGAAAGAGTATTTGATGTAAACCAGAACTTACTGAGCATGAAGTTGGTAGAGTATTTGACATAAATCAGAACTCACTCATGAATTGAGCAGAGTTGTATATAAACACTCGCTATACTTACTTAACATGAGGTAAGTAGTGTTACATATAACCATCACTCACTAAATATGAGCTAAGTAGAATGTTATATATAAATAAACACTAAACATGAGTTGATTAGTGTGTGTGTGGTGTGTGTGTGTGTATCCAATACTCACTAGACATGAGTTTAGTACAGTGTGTGTGTGTGTCCAACACTCACTAGACATGAAGTACATAGAGTATGTGTGTGTGTGTGTGTGTGTGTGTGTGTATCCAACACTCACTAGACATGAGGTACATAGAGTGTGTGTGTGTGTCCAACACTCACTAGACATAAGGTATATAGAGTGTGTGTGTGTGTGTGTGTGTGTGTGTCCAACACTCACTAGACATGAGGTACATAGAGTGTGTGTGTGTGTGTATCCAACATTCACTAGACATGAGATACATAGAGTCTGTGTGTGTGTGTGTGTATGTAGACTAACATCCACTAAACATGAATGAATGAATGAATGAATGAATGAATGAATGAATGAATGAATGAATGAATGAATGAATGAATGAATGAATGAAGTTTAACCTCCTCAGGACCGCACAACAAGGGATAAACACCCGGTGAGACATAGTGCCACTATTCGGATGAGAATAACCCGGGCGTATGCCCCTGAAACCCTGTTTAACCATTAGGTTATATGAGGGCCCCCAACAACTGCTGAAGTGGGCCTTAAAATTAATGGCTAATACAGGACACTAAAGAAGATGTGTGTGTGTGTGTGTGGTTCACCCCCACCAGGACCGTTCAATCAGCGACCAACACCCATTGACACAAAGTGCCACCATTAGGATGAGGATCACCCAGGCACAAGTTCCAGTAACCCCGTTAAGTGAGGGACACCAACTACAGCCGAGGTGGGGCTTTAAATTAATGAAAAATGATGTCCCATTTTGGGACAGGATTTTAGTTTTTTTCTTTCTTTTCAAAATGGTACATCAGTAGTATTCTATTTTGCAGTGCATGCAGCACATAAGGTAGAAAATGTTACATATGGACAGCGAGAAAGTAAAAACAATTCTGACACATTCTGTGAATGTTGCAATCAGTTTTTTTTCGGTCTTGTTCCTTGATCACTCTATTATCTTACACACATACACACACACACCCACCCACACTCTCTCTCCCCCCTCCCCTCTCTATTTCTTGCAGCCTCCCTGCTTTGCCAGTCACACTTCTTAATGTCGCTATCTCCCAAATTTCTCTCCACTCCACTCCTCCGCCCCCTCCCCCTCCCCCCTTTCCCCCCCAACAACTTTACAACAAAGCAAAATGCCCTAACAAACAGTCACGTAGTATTTGGCAGAATGAGGTGAGGTGGAGTGTTTTATTTGGATAGGCTGAAGTTAATACCCACCAGGACATTGCATCAAGTGATAAACACTAGTGACACAAAAGTGCCACTATTTCGGATGAGGGGCTCACATGGGGGACAGGTCTTTAAAAAAAAAACCCCATTGGCCCTTGAAATACCAACCCTCAAGCAAACTTGTATCCATTAAAACACAAATTAAACAACCCAAAGTAAAATGATGATCTGGTAAGAGGTTTGAATTAACCGAAAAAAACAAAGCAGAGCTTTTTGGGTCTCTAGATTGCTCCACAATGTGGAATCTTCTGCCAGCAAGGTAATTAGAATTTCTGTGTTTGGAAACTGGGGGTCAGAAGTCACATTAATATCAATTTTTTTTAAGAAGGTGACCTTTCTGAATGCCCAATACTTCCGGGCTTAACTGGCAGCCATAAAAATCAATTACAAACTAGAGAGTGGGAGGCTGTTCATATCAATCATCCAAAACAAGTCCTGAACAGCTGTTTTGTTTGAATAATGATAATGTATTACTGTCAGTTCCAGTTGGTCATGCAGTTTTCTACATGAAAGAAACTCTTTACAAAAAAATAAGGTACCTTTTGACGTGTTCTAAAAACTATGTATCATCATCACAGATCACTTTCGGCGGTGATTTAAAAGGTCACTCTTTTGCTTGGTTACCTGGTGGATGTAACTTAGTTACTTATGCTGTATCTGGTGGACTGGAACACTGAAAGAGACCTAGCAGACACATGGACTCTTACCTAAGAAGACACTGGCCAAGTCAGGTGGTCATTGCAGCCGACAGCAAGAACTTGGAAAACCCCGCACTTGTTGACACCACGCAAGATTTGGTTGCCACCCTTGCACATAACCAGCTGGTGTCTCATGAACAAAACTTTGTCAAGGCACATTGGAGAGGGGAAAACAGATGATGCCTTCAAACATCTCATCAAAAAATATCCAAAGACCGATTCAGCTAACATAAGAGAGGGATGTTTGTTATCCCGCAAATTCAAAAACTTCTTCACGATGGCCCGAAATTTGTTTGTAAATGTGGCCTGGCGACGGAACAAGCAGCAGGGCTAGCAGTGGAAAATTCATTTTCTTCATTTCTCGTCTGGATTTTCTTTACATCAAACCGTAGTGACTGTCAGTGATGGAGCATGGGGAAGAGTTCATCAGAAACATTGCTCTGCTATGACAGACAAGGTATCAAGGCAATTGGAGCCCTTCACTGCTGGCTGATTACTAACGGACGTGTGACAAGAGACCCATCATCCGATTGACTACAAGAAGCCAAGCAAAGAGAGCTTGAATGGTAGACCTGAATACTGACGGAAAGATTCAGATAGTTTCTTTTTCAACCATTATATGTGAACTTAAAATATTTTTTTAATAATTTGTTTCTACCCAATTTTTGTGTTGAAAGATCGCTTAAACTGATGGTTATGCAATAGTAATTTATACAAAGCTAAAATCTAGAAAGGAAATGTTCATGCCGGGATTTTTTTTTTTTTTAAAAAGAACATTATTTGTATTACTTAATTTAAATTTGTCATATAAAAACACACCAACACTAGAGCCATTGGTTAACTTTTATAAGACTAGTTTATATCAGCATGTAAAAAATTAATCCGAATGAGTGTATTTAAAGTTTCTGATTAAAAAAAAAGTTTTGAAACTTTGTTGACGGTAATGTGGTGTTCAAATAATAATATTCATCTAATACGCATGAGTGAGCTGTTAATTTCTCTTTCTTCTTTTTCTTTCTGCTATTCATCAAAGATATTTCTTGCTTTTTGTCTTTTACAAACATGGCTGAATTTTGTGCCTTTTGGCCAACCCATCAACTTCAAGGGCATTTATTTGGGTTACCCTTTCAGCGTCAAATTGGTTACAACCCCCAGGGGCCCAAATGAGGGTGACGTGGGGTTTTTTAAATTACACGACCGGATAAATAAGGCCCGCTCAATTGAAACTTACTTTCGAGTTTTTTGGGTTTTTGATACGTTTTCCCATTTTTAAACGGGGTTTGAGACCCAAAAAATTTAAGATACCCTGAAATGTTTTCTGAGTTAAAAGTGTGTTTTTAAAAATTTGGGCCCACGAGAAAAATTTTCATGCTTTTTCAACATGAAAATTTAAATTAAAAAAAAATTTTTTTTTTTATCCGAAGTTAGAAATTAAAAGGATTAGACTTATTTATCCCTTATTTTCAAAATTTGGGGGATGTTTAATGTGTCCCTTTCCGAAAATCAATGATAGCTAAAGTCAGCTGAAAAATAAATAAAATTTGTGAAAATGGGGTAGTGGAAAAAAATTATTTTTTTTCAAATTTTTATTCTTAAAAAAAACGTACTTTTTTTTTCATTTAAAGATAATTATTGTCTTGATGTCGATTCTTATTTAACATTCAAAATTCTTTAGAGGGCCAATAGGCGCCAGGGGTTACCCTTGGGTCATTATTCCCCCGGGCTTATCGTGAGTCCAAGAAAATTTAATTAATATACTATTTTTTCCCAATCACACAGTGGGGAGACGTTTAGTGATCGAAGGGGAGTATTGTTCTGGATGTTTAAAGTTGAACTTAAACCAAAAGAACGGAAAGAAAACTTTGAGGGTTTGGAACACTTTAATCTCTTTTGGGCATTTGGGTAAAAACGGAAATTTTGATATCTGGTTTTTTTATGTATGGAAATTGGGACTGTTTTTAGGGAATCCTTCAAGTTTCCTTTTTTTATACATTATTTTTATCTTTTTCTTTACGGGGAACTAGATCACGGTATACTTTGAAGTTTGTTGTTTTTTCGCAGTTCTAGGATTGACTTTTAATTTAAAAACCGATTTAAG
>CAJHNH020000649.1:0-10000 GCA_905116865.2 Candidula unifasciata
GGGTATCAGGAAGTGTAGTCAAAAGTGCTTACTTCTCTTTTTTTCTCTCACCATGTTCTCTTTTTCTTTCTCTCTCTTTTTCTCTCTTCTCTCGATCCTTCCTCCCTCAAAATATTGTATACGCAAGCGACATAATGCTATCCTTTATATTTCGGTAAAAAACGTATGTCCTATCATTATGCACGTATTTTTCTGTCCCTTTCAGTCAGCAAAGTACTGTCCTGTAACCTTTAATCAGCACAGTAAGGGCCTGTGTCCCTGAATCCCACAGAACTGTCAAAGTCCTGCTGTATGTCCTGCGTTTTATCAGCACACTCTCCCATTTCCCGTCAGCACAGTAATCATCATCATGGCTCTGCCAACTAGGCGTAGGCTGTGTCTCCACAGATCACGGTTCCTGGTTGCCTGAAACAGCTCTCTTGATGATATCCCTTCAGCCATCGGTTCAGCCCATCCAGCATATCTCTCTTGGTCTGCCTCTTCCCTTTTTCACTAATATTTTCCCCAGTTGTCACGATGTTCTCCATGTTTCTCTTCTCATTATGTGGTGAAAGTACAGTGTTTGTCTTTTTCTTATTGTTGTATGTAGAAATCTACTTTCATTAGCTTTTTTCAAGCGTTAGTGTCAGCACAGTACTGTCTTATATACATTGGTATGCTCAATACTATATGATTTGATTGATTTGATTTGATTTGATTCAAGAACAGCACTCGGGGCATTCCCATTAGCGCTCCGTCCCCATCTTCAGCAGGCAGCAAAGAGTTTCGATAGTAATGGTGCCAGTAGCTTTCTGTCTAAAAATTCGTCTTGCCTTTCCTCTGAGCCTTGAGCTTCTGCCAGAACCTCTCGTCACCCCCAACTGCATCAATCTCACCAGACTGTGGTGATCCATCTCCTCCGCAATGTACACGCTCTCCCACAAGGCACTAACCACGTCTGCCCTATCATGTATCAGTATTCCACCAAGTTGTGCAGAGCCGGCCAGTCTGTCCGCCTGTTCATTTCCCAACACACCGGCATAGGCCGGTGAAAAAATCCAGACAATACTCCTCACTCGTGTCCTCCGCAGCGAAGCATGCCACTCTGCACGAAGCATACCTGTTCTGATCTTCCTCAGAATGCTTTGAATCAGTTAGAATTACAAGTGTGTGGTGTGTCGTGTTCTAGCCAGGGAAGGAAAGCAGCAGTGACCGCTCCACTCCATTTTAGCTGGATGTTGTGGGATCATTGCTAGGCTCTCCTGCACCAAACGTCAACCCTTAACTTTTTCTAAAAAGCCCCAAGCATCTTTTGCCTCTTGACATGAAAACCCTCTGTGTAAATGATCAAATCCTTGAGCGAGCATTTCTTGAATAATTGCTGAATTTCCACCTCTGTGGCACCTGCTGGCCAGTCTCTGCATTCCTGGCTCAGTGTGATTGGGCTTCTACACAAGTCTGATGCTTAGGTGGCACTTTGACCCACTCCTCTCCTCGCCTAATGTTCTCAAGGATGCAAACCTGTCTGATTGGTCTTTGCCTGAGCCAACATGACCTCCCTCTTTCAGCCCCGACCTTAACTGCACCCAAAGCTTAGCAGAGGGTGGTCTGTGTCTGCAGCACCTGAGATATGACTCGCCTGCATTACCTTGTCGGCAAAACGACGGCAAACCAGGTGTATCGCGAAACACAACCACTGGGTGTCTCTGGTGCAACCCAGAATGACCACGCATAGCCGCGTTCTGTCGCGCTCTAGTTTGTCCATCTGACTCTTTGAGACGTAAGCAGTCCAGGCCATAATCCCACTGACGATCAGTGCGGATATTAGTGTGAAAAGCATCTCTGCCTCTTTGTCATTCCAGTCATAGTCAGTAACAGTGCCTATGACCTTTTTTGGCATACTCGTCACAACACCTCCACATGGTCCTTAAAGACATGCTCCGTGTCAAATGTACTTCCCAGATACTTGCAGTTTTCTCTCACTGTTGACCGTCGCTACCATCTATCGTGACTGGGACATTAGTTTTTAACGATTCTGTTGTCCCAGAGACACCACAAAACTACGCCTTTTCGGTGGACGACAGCCTTTATTTTGTAGACCATGCAGTCAATTTGTCTAACTGTCGCTTTAGCAGCCCGAGCTGTTTTGGTTTTCCTCTTTTCCCCACTTGCATATATGCAAATGGTTATAACATCGGGCTAAAAGTTCCAGTATCCTTCCCAAAAACTTTCCCTTGGTGCTTTTTGCTTCTAGGGCTTGCAAATCTTGCTCGTCATACAACGTTGAAGGAAAGCACAGGCGAGGATGGGAGGGAAAATTCCCTGTTGCCCAGTTCCCCATGGGGGCTAAAGGTGCAATGGTTCAGAGGGGGTCCATGAGGCCCAGTCGGAAGAAGGAAAAAACCCGATGTGAATTTACAAATACTATATGCAGCAATAAATAATAATATTCTTTCAATTCTTAAAAATTTAAGGTTTAACTGTACTGGTCCTTCTAACCGAACACCTAGGCCAGATTTTTTTTTTTTACTGCGTTGCATAGCGGGCTTAGGGATATGGCCTTGCCTTTTTCGGGAGAACCCAAAAGGGGGGTCATGGGGTTTTCAAATATCTAACTCAAAAGTTATTTACAGAATATCTTATGTCCCAGGTCGGGACGCACCTAAAAAAAATGTCGTTAACCAAGGCGAAAAAAAGAGGTTTCCGGGGGATAGGGAAAAAAATTTGGGAGAAGAAAAATTGAACCAAAAAAGCGCGGATGGTTGGAACTACATCACTCACACCGCCAAAAGCCACCTAAGGTCCTACACAATATAGGTCTTAAGCCCGTATGGCCACCCTTTATTGCTTACAAATGAGCTAACGGAGTGGGAAAAAGGGTTCCGTAACTATTTACTTTAAAACACTTACCTAAATACTAGTTGCCATGGTTTCTTTCCTATGAAATTCCAAATTGCAAAACAGTTCACCTTTCTCAAATTTACTGGAATATAGATGCTTTTTCACGTTATCAACAAAACGGTCGGACACTGTAACCAACAGGACAAGAGCAAAGCTTTCCTTGAAAAACAATATTCTAAAAACCAGGGGGGGGGGGAGTGTCCATGTTGACATTAAATAAAAAGGATTCTAGAACAAAAAAAAAAAAAATTGTAAAAAGGTAAACAAGTATTTAACAAGAAAAAAACAAAAAAGAACTTGTTTAGGATCCAACTATAGGTGTTATCCTGTTTATCCTGTAAAATCAAAAATTAAATGGCAGAAAAAAAAAAAGTTCACAAGTTCTTCTTCTTTAGGTCCTCTTTTTTACCCGCTAGGGTATCGAGGGAGACATAAAGGGTACTTGCTTTCGTGCGCTTCTGGCTGCTCAGTGCACCATAGACACATTGTGGTGCTGTGGAGTTTCTCTCCATGTTTATCTTTATCTTCCCATCTTGTTCTTGGTCTAACCTCTTCCTCTTCGTCCCACTCCTGTTTTGGTATTTGGGGCCTTGTATAAGTATTATAGCACATCAGACGGCATTTCTCTACATATGTATTTAGAATTGCTCATATGACCCCATTCCTGAATTTTATCTGTGTTTCTGGTCCACCACTCCTACAGTCTTTCTCAGACACCTCTTTTTTCATGGTTACTAATTTTCATTTATATTCTTTTATTCTTGTATGTTTTAAATTGTGAGTGACAACATCCGACACTGGTAGTATAGGGTGGGAGTGAATATTGCTTTGTATGGAGATGTCTCTCCTGTGCTGATTTGAGACTGCCTTACTACTGTAAGAAGGGGGGCTAGCTGTCCCAATACTTTGGCCAGGCTTTACTGCATTGTATGTCAATTTCTTCGTCCGATTTACCCATCTTTAGTGAATGTGTGTTCCGGGATATTTAAACTCAGATGCCGTTTTATATATATTGTATGCTTCTAATGCTAAGTTTTAATTTCCTGCTTCTTTCTTCCTATTGACAATTTTACTTTGTCTTTTCCAATGTTAAATTCTCAAATTATTTGATTTACCTTCTTCATTCATGGCTGTGAGATGCTGTTGCAAATTCATGGCTGTACTCTGCCATCAAGGGCCTGGTCATGAGGCAAAAAAGTAAGTTGTTGATTTTTGATACTATTTATTTTCATTCCTGGGCCTGGCAATCCTTGGCTTATACTCTTAATGATGAATAAACAGGGGAGTGATGATGAGAAAAGACATATTCCTGTCTTACTCCAGGGGTGTTTTTTTTTACTTTGACGGCTTAGATTTTCCCTGATTTATTCTAACTACAATTCTACAATAGCTATATAAGCTTTTGCAAACTTCAAAGAGGAGTTCCTTACTCCCATACAGAGCCATGACTTTCCATAATTGTGTTTCTATTGACCCTGGTCGTAAGCTTTCTCCTGGTCTAAACAAATGCTACCAAAAAAATAAGTTTATGATCATATTAGATTTTTATTTTCTATTAAATGTTTTAGGTTGTGAAGATAGCATCTGTGCAGCTTCTATTTCTTCTGAAACCCATCTGTTCTTCTGTCAACTGTGGATCTATCACTGGTCGCCGCTTCATTTTTATTATCTATTATCACAATTTGATGATCATAAATATGAAGTAATAAATGTAAGAATAATCAATTTAATATTACTAGGAACAATACAATAAAAAAATTATGTTTAAGAGCACATAAACATGATAGCATTTTGCATCTGATAGTATCATGTTTATTACTGGCAGTTGAATGTTATACTTTGGCAAGGCAAGTCATGCTACAGATATACATAAATTATATGGGTTTAACAGAGGTTAATTGCAGTAATCAAGGAAGAGCACAAGCTAACATAAGTTTTACCTTGATATCAACTGCATAAGGTAGTATCTTCTTTCCCATCTTCTGCAGGAGTTCTGACAGCAAATTGAGGGCTGTTGTTTTTGCATTTTGTAACTGAAATAAATAAGAAAATGTCTGCATAACCTGAATAGCCCTGCCACATAAGGAAATACCTATAAAAAAGCATACCACAAAGGAAAACAAAAATACCAATAAAAGCATACCACATACGGGGGAAATATCAATAAAAGCATACCATATTATGAAATTTAACCAATTTAAGCATTCTACATAAGGAAATACCAATAAAAGCATAAAACACATACGGAAATAACAATAAAAAAGCATACCACATAAGGAAGGAAAACTAATAATGCATGAAAGATTTGTTTTAGTATATGAATGAGTTAGCAACTAAACAAAGTATTTATGGTCACAAGGAAAAGGTTTGTACTAAAAAGAAGCAAATCATGTTAAAAGTCTTCTGAGTCTGTTAACCTTCTTCTGAGGTCTTGCAACCCTACGGGAGAAAATGAGTGATTGCCCATCTGTTCTTTGTCAAAGAGCAGTGGAGCAGATATAATCTGTAAAATCAAAAGATACATATAAAGGTCATAAGTCACCCCATTTGTGCAATAAAGTCGTGATGATCCCCATACTTTTAAAACAAAGTTGGTTGCTTATTCTTTTTATAGGATCAAATGTAGAACAAAAAAACCCTAGCATTCTGTGGCTGTGTTGTCATTTTCACTAGGCAATTTTATGTCCAGTGGTTTGAACCTGCTTGATTTGATTTGATTCAAGAACCGACATCACCACACATGGGGGCATTCCCATAAGCGCTCCAATCCCCATCTTCAGCAGCCAGCGAAGAGTTTCCGATACTAATGGTGCCAGTAGCATTTCTGACTAATTGTCCGTCTTGCTTTTCCTCTGAGCCTCGAGCATCTGCCAGAACCTCTCATCACTTGCCCCTGGCATCAGGTCTCACAAGACTGTGTTGAATTTTTCATCTGCTTCCTCCGAACTGTACACGCTCTCCCACAAGGCACTAACACTACGAACTTCTGAGCAAACTTATCTTGAATTAATTGCTGAATTTATTTATTTAAAATTGCTGAATTTAATTAACTGAAACTACGCTTCTGATATAGTCAGCTCTCAATAACCCCACACTGTCAAAACACTTTTGATTGCTAGCCGATCTACAGGAGAGAGAGACTGAGCCCATACCCGGATCAAACCCGGTGCAGTGAGTCAATTCCTCTCAAATTTAACTTTTTTTTGCTGTATAGTAATTGGCCCATGCTCATCCTTCAGGATTTCAACCATATGATTTTTCTATTGATGATTAGAGGGAAAATTTTAATTTATATTACTAACATACTCAACAGAGGATTTGTACTAACATTTGGCAATTATTAATCAGGGCCACAAATAGTAGTTGATTATCTCTACTTTTTAACTAAGGTCCCAGCTACTGATGGTCCTAGTCTTAAACCCTGTTCATCCCAGCTAACCCTGCACCCACACTTTTCCATCACTGCCAACCATTTCCCCATAAAGGGTCCCCCTAAACTGGCCTGTTAGCTGTGACCTCTGTCTGAGATTGATTTCATTTGATTAGAACTGACATCACAACACTTGGGGCATTCCCATAAGCGCTCCATCCCCATCTATTCCCAGCAGCCAGCGCAGAGTTCTGACACTAATGGTGCCAGTAGCATTCTGATTAAATATCCGTCTTGCTTTTCCTCTGAGCCTCGAGCATCTGCCAGAACCCCTAGTCACACCCCGCTGCCTCAATCTCACCACAAGGCACTAACCACGTCTGCTTTATCATGCATCAGTATTTCACCAAGTTGTGCAGAGCCAGCCAGTCTGTTCACCTGTTCACTTCCTAACACATCTGCGACTCCCGGAGAAAAAAATCAAGACAATACTCTTCACCCGTGTCCCCCGCAGTGAAGAATGCCTGTCCTGACATCATCATCATCATGCTTTCAGAGTCTGTTACAACAATCTTTTTCTGTGAAGTGTAGTTTAATGCCATTCTTGTCTATTTGTGCCTGTGCAGTGTTTAGGTTCCGGGGCCCCACTGTAAAGAACAAGCAGAATATGCCCATGACCCCCCAAATAAGCATGTTGTAAGAGCTGACTGATTAGGGATGTTTCCTTCCAGTTGGAGTGCATCTGCCTCAAAGGCAAGGAACCAACAGTCTGCATGCAAATAAGCTGGATCTGTAAAATAGATGTGTACGCAAAATTCAAGTTCTGGATCGAGACGATCAGAAGAGGATGAACAACCAGAACTTTCTACCAGAGTTTACTTCCAGTGAACATAAAGAAGAATATGTTAACTAAAAAACATTCAGTAGGGGTCTTTCTGTTCCACTGCTCTACTCGAAACAAAATTAAAAGTCTTATTTAACCAGCATCTACGAAGGGGGGAGTGTTAGGTTATAACTGTGACAGGTTATTTATGCCATATAAAAGGCTTAGCACTGCAAAGCCACCAAGTAGCTCTGAAAAGAACTCTTGCAGTGCTGATGCGATCAAAGGAGACAGACCCAAATACTGTCCCAACTGAGGACACAGTCCCGATTGAGGACAAAGTCTTCCTCCGAACTTCTACCCCGGCGAAACAAATACCCTAACAGGGCCTCAGTCCTATGAAAAATGCGCGACTTCCTGGACGAACAAATTGCGGCAAAACTATGATTACCTGTCAATTTCAAAAACGCAACACTGCCGACGATAGTAGCAGATGATAATAGCGACCGTTGACAATTTGGAAACACGCAACATTACAGACAATAAAAGCGACATGGCAGGGATACGACGTGCTCCGACACACATTAGCGATACTGTTCTTCCGATTAGGATTTAGCAGCGGTAGATGTGTGACCTGTTGATTTGCATCGAATAATGACCAATAAACTGGTCTGGTTGCAGTGGCTAATACACAACATGCAGGTATGTTCGTCCTGCCAGGGTGCTATGTCGTTGGCAGGTGACTTCTGACAAGTACTCATAGCGCTGTCGTCGCTGTAGTACTGTGTGTACCGTGCGCACTGGCTTGTTCTTTGCCAGCTGCAACATATTAACTGAGAACATAGTCATTAATTTTTACTGGCTCTTCGAGCGGCCCGGATGGGGGCTAAACTAGAAGGCTGGGACTCACATATAAATTGGAGGAAGTTGCAGGAGATGCAGTAGCTGCTGCTCATAAGTCCCAGCCCATCTAGTTTAAGCGCCCCCCCCCCCCCCCCCCCCCCCATGATACTATCGGCAGTGAGGCATAATCACAGAAACAGGTCTGCAATTAACATATCGCTGAGACCCTGTTAGAACGGAAACTAGTTTTGTCGCGATTTGTTCCTCGTCTGGAAGTCCGACAAGTCTGCATTTTTCAGGAATGAGAACCTGTTAGGGTATTTGTTTGGCCGCCATATTGCCGGGGTAGAAGTTCGGAGGAGAGCCAACAATTGTGTGTTGCCTGCTTCACTTTTTTGTGTGGGAAGGGTTCAGTTCAGTTAGATACAGATTTGGACATACGGTGTTAGTGTATTATGTAATAGCTGTTTGGGACAGACCGTGTCCAGTATCAAAATTTTTTGAAACTTGGTGCTTGTGAATAAAACAGACTGCATACAACATATTTTTCTGCTTTCTGCATACAACCAGCAAGCAACAAGTAATCAATGTTGACTCAGTGAAACAGTAGAACCGGCGGCGCTTCTTTGAATCGTTCCCCAAAATGGCAGCTTTAATATGATGGCGTTCAAAAAGTAGCTAAATTGGCCAATTTCTGGCCATAAAATATCCAAAAATATCCAAATACTGGGTCAGTTTTATTAAAAATATATGTGCCGGCTCCGAATAACGAAACAAATGCTCTGACAGGGTCTGGGCGATACGTTGCTTGCCGACCTGCTTCTGCGCGTGTGCCTCACCGCCGAGCGTATCCCCCGTGCCGCTACACGCGGCGCGGATGGGGGCTAAACTAGATGGCTGGGACTCACGAGTGGCAGCTACCGCATCTCCTGCAACTTCCTCCAATTACTGTACTTGTGAGTCCCAGGCACCTAGATACGCTCGGCGATGAGTTTAATCGCGTTTGGCGCATGCCGACAAGTCTGACATCTACCGCTGCTAAATCCTCCAATCGGAAGAACACAGTATTGCTAATCGTTTTCATCGTCTGTAATGTCTCGAAATTGGTCAACGGTCGCTAATATCGTCTGCTAGTATCGTCTCTGCAGAAACGCTCAAAATTGTTGTCAACGGTCGGTATTTATCGTCTGCTACTAGTACCGTGTGCAATGTTTAGGGACCACAGTTTCGGAAATTTGCTATCTTTTCGACAATTTCCGTTACCATAGAAACCGTTTAAAACTTGTTTCGGAAATGTCGGCTGGGGTTTCGGGATGGGTCCTAATCTCTCATGAAATTTTGCCATTGGTGTGATTTTCACCCACTCTAAATAGCTGAAAACGGCGGGAAGGAACCCGATTAACAGCGCATGTCTACGACAGCCGGACATTCTCTGTTTTTCTGTTAGTCTATCAGTTTGATTGAAAATAGCGGTAAATTCGAGGTTGGCTTTAGGCTTAAACATTACCAGTTGTGGTAATGCTAGTTACAATTAAATTCTCCGTCCAATTTTACATTTGCATATTAAATTTTTTTTCCCGACTCTGGCTGTTTAGATTTATAGTGACATTTTTTAGGCAATCACATGCGGCTGAGTGAGCTGAGTCTCACTGCCTGCCATCTTGTCCAATGACAGTCCAATGTCAACAAAGCCGATACAGAACTGCGCAGTAGGTTGCGCAGTCAAAAAACTTCTTGTTTCTGGGTCACAAGTTTTAGCGGCTGTTTCTTACATCTTATCTCCACAAAAACCTACATATCTCAGCTCAGAAATGACATACAAGCCTAAATGATGGAAAGAGATTGTTTACAGCTATCTAACTGTGCTGGTTTTATTGGTGTAGAGGGCATTTTAAAAATTTGACTGAAGTAGCTACAATGTTGATAGTGATTGTCAAGTAATCCTAGTTTTGCCGCGATTTGTCCCTTGGCAGACAGTCCGTATTTTAGATATACGGGAACACCGTCGTTCGGATAACTTTGGATATTTTATGGCCAGAATGTGGCATGCCGCCATTTTGGGGAATGGATCAAAGGAGCGCCGA